>SJYC01150452.1:0-14460 GCA_006408675.1 Madoqua kirkii
ACTGGAATTCCATCACCTCCACTAGCTTTGTTCGTAGTGATGCTTTCTAAGGCCCACTTGACTTCACATTCCAAGATGTCTGGCTCTAGATGAGTGATCACATCATCATGATTCTCTGGGTCTTAAAGATCTTTTTTGTACAGTTCTTCCGTGTATTCTTGCCACCTCTTCTTAATATCTTCTGCTTCTGTTAGCCATGGGTGTACATGTATTCCTCACCCTGAATCCCCCTCCCACCTCCCTCCCCATCCCATCCCTCAGGATCGTCCCAGTGCACCAGCCCTGAGCGCCCTGTCTCATGCACTGAAACTGGATTGGCGATCTATTTCACATATGGTGATACACATGTTTCAATGCTATTCTTTCAAATCATCCCACCTTTGCCTTCTCCCTCAGAGTCCAAAAGTCTGTTTTTATATCTGTGTCTCTTTTGCTGCCTCGCATGTAGGGTCATCAATACCATCTTTCTAAATTCCATATATATGCATTAATATACTGTATTGGTGTTTTTCTTTCTGACTTACCTCACTGTGTATAATAGGCTCTAGTTTCATCCACCTCATTAGAACTGATTCAAATGCATTCTTTTTTAATAGCTGAGTAATATTCCATTGTGTGTATGTACCACAGCTTTCTTATCCACTCATCTGCCGATGGACATATAAGTTGCTTCCATGTCCTAGCTATTGTAAACAGTGCTATGATGAACACTGGGGTACTATGAAGACTTTTGTTATAACACAGATTGCAGGAGCTGAGGCCAGTTTACCCTAGTCCTACTGACCCCACCTCTGAATTACAGAACCTATGAATATACATTTTTTTAATTGTACCAAATATGATTCTTACATTCAGATTAAGAATCACTGATTTATTAAAAATATTTATCCTTAATTTCAATAACACTTGCTGAAATATTTAGCCATTCAAGAGTATAAATCTAGTCACTTTCCTAACAAATATAATAGAATGTAAACGTGGCAAAGGAGCAAACTGGAAAAGAGGTTGGAGGGGAAAGTGCATGCTTGCAAGTTAAGAGCCAAGAGCAAGTAGACAGACAAAGGGTAAAACAAAAGATACAAAAAGGTGATGGTGATGAAAAAAAAGGAGAGGAAGTCAAGGGCACCTACAGAATAGTTAACAGCCTCAGTAAGCAGACAGGACAATTCTGATATATTTCAAATTGTAAAAAATATAGCTAGCATTCTGCTATATAAAACATTCTCGTATAATTTTGTTTAGTATTACCTCAAACTGACTTCCTGAAGGAACTAAATTCAGCTTCTGAATCAACAAGCAAAGAATTACCAGACTCTAAGTCCAACCAACCACAAAAACAAAATTCTTTAAAAGGCCAGAAACATTTGAACTCAACATTAAAACGTCAGCCCAGCACTGCTATGTAAACTACCTACAGTGAATCATGCTAATTTGTCTGTCTAGATTCCACAATAACATTCATAGTCAAGACAGTATTCAGTAGATTTCCTTTGCCTATGACTCCTAATTCTACTATTGTTTGGTCTAGAAGGCTGCCAATAACCCCCCCCCCCCATTAAATATAATACAGTATAAAACTTTATCACTCAGAACTTAAAAAAGAGACTGAGGTTGCCACTCATTAAGTCTGAAAATCGAAGGCCTCCATTCAAGACCAATATAATTTACCTGAATCTAGGAAGGCCACTACAAAGCCACATTCACAATGTTTCCAAATATCCAAGCTATCTGCTTCCCCTACCATCTTTAGTCTTTAAAATGTTGGTTGTGATATGTATTGGAAAGAAAAATAGGAGAAATGGAAACAAGGAACCTCCCACTTTTATTTTATCTCCAATCTAAAGCTTCAGACTTAATCCATTCACAATGCTAACAAGTACTCCATTATCAACTGGTGGTGGTGTAGTCACTGAGTATGACTTGCAACCCCATGAACTGTAGCACACCAGGCTCCTCTGTCCATGGAATTCTCCAGGCAAGAATACTGCAGTGGGTTGCCATTTCGTTCCCTAGAGGATTTTTCTGACCCAGGGATCGAACCTGGGTATCCTGCATTGCAGGCAGATTCTTTACTGACTTAGCTTTGAGGGAAAGTGAAGTCACTCAGTCATGTCCAACTCTTTGTGACCCCATGGACTGTAGCCTATCAGGCTCCTCCATCCATGGGATTTTCCAGGCAAGAGTGCTCAAGTGGACTGCCATTTCCTTCTCCAAGGGATCTTCCTAACCCAGGAATCAAACCCGGGTCTCTCACATTGCAGGCAAATGCTTTATTGTCTGAGCCACCATTATCAGACAGTGTATACTTTAAAACTGAAGCTGTTACTGGCACAAATCACCAGCAGCCTTGCTGTGACCCACATGTTATTCAATCAGCATTTTCTGTTTACTACGTTTACAAGAGGAAAGGCACACCATAAAAAGTTTTACTACCAAAAAGAACCAATACATAATCATATAAAAAAAACAGAAAGCTGTTATTCAATCTCCTGATACACTTCAATTACAGCCATGAAAAGCTAAAGCTTTCAAATGGGCTTCTGAGATCCAGTCTCAAGCACGTTTTCCCTTCTCTGCCTAGCTGCACTTGGGGTTTACTCACGTATCAGTTCCAAGTCAAAGGTCCCGTCCTCACTAACGCTATATTCTAGTCAAGTTAACTTTTCCATCTTCCCCAATCTAATCTTGTGCACTGTGCCCTTGTTTCAGCCATTCATTCTTCCTAGATTGGAGGTGGGCTCCTCCCACCTCACCCATCAAAACATTACCCTCTACAAGGCTCGTTCAAATTCCACATCCTTCAGAAAGTACAGGCATTCCCTTTTATCCTTGGTTTTTGTTTTCCTCAATTTCAGTTCCCCTTGGTATAAAAATACTATTAAATGGAAAGTTCCAGAAACAATTTGTGAGTTTTAAATTGTATGCCTTCCTGAGCAACAAGACAGAATCTCAAGTTATCCTTTTCCTTCCTGCCAAGCAAGTACACGATTCCTTTGTAGGACATATCCACCATCAGTCACTTTAGTCGTCTGTAAAGATATCATTGTTTATGTTCAAATAATTCTCATTTTATTTAATAATGGCCCCGAAGTACAAGAGGGATGCTGCCAATTTGCATATGCCAAAGAGAAGCTATAAAGTGCTTGCTTGGAATAGGCAACAAAGATCCGGGATTTGAGTTCAACAGGTGTATGGAGTTCTTCTTTCCCTTCTTGGCTCCTGCCATTTCTGGGTCCAGTGATCACTATCTTATTAAAGGCCTCCTATTTGGTCCTTGTTTACTCCAACTCCTTACAAAGTTTATCTCCAGCAGGCTCCCAAGAGTTTCAAACCAAAGTGATGTTACTACAAGGGTGGAAGCTGGTTTCAGATATGTAATACCTCAGCTTAGATCAAGTAGAGCGAGACTTCTGCTCTACCAGGCAGGACTACGCCCATGCACAGCAGAAAGAAGTTACAGAAGAAAGAGACCTCTGCCCCGATTCCCAAGAAGTATCTTCAGTATGAAGTCTCTCAGGAGAGTCTTAGGAGAAGCACACTGACTGAAACTGCCCACCCTGGCCAGGCACCACAGTAACCATTTGTGTGAGTTATTTTATGACAGGAGGTCCTAGTAAGGAACACGGAACTAATAAGCCATCACCAACCAGAAGAGTTTGGGAAAGGTCAAAGGGAGTCACCATGTTTCTGACCATGTTCCCGAATCCTTCTTGCTGGCATCTGTCTTGGCTGAGCAATGAGTATGCCCCCAGGAAGGACGAGTCAGATTGATTAGCCAAAAACAACCTGGAAACTAATCCCATCACCATAAAACCCGAGACTGGGAGACACCAGGCAGAGCAGTTCTCCTGGGTTCTCTTACCCTGCTGCTCTCCGCCTGGGCGCCCTTTCCAATAAAGTCTCTTGCTTTGTCAGCACCTGTCTTCCTCAGACAATTGTTTTCTGAGTGTTAGACAAGAATCTACTCCTGAGGCCCTAGGGGGGGTCCCACTTCCTACAACTGAAAAGTTAAAAAGTACTTAACTTGATAAGGAAAGAAAAAAAAAAAAACGGTATGTGGAGGTTGCTAAGATCTACAGTAAAAACCAATCTATCTGTGAAACTGTGAAGAAACCAAAAGAACTCATGCTAATTTCACTGCCGCACCTCAAATTGCAAGTTATAGCCATACTGCATGATAAGTGCTTAGTTAAGATGGAAAAACCATTGTATCTGCACAATAACATATTTTGAGAGAGAAGGAAAGACAACATTCACATACAGACATACCTTGCATTAATGTCCTTTACTGAGTTTTTACAAACTGAAGATTTTGTGTCAGCTTTGCTTGGAACCAGTCTGTTGGCACAATTTTTCCAATAGTTTTTCTCAATTCATGTTTCTGTGTCATGTTTTGGTAAATTTCACAAGATTTCAAACCCTCCACCAGTAAAGAGATTACAATTCACTGAAGGCTCAGACAGTAGTTAAGGGTTTTTAGCAATAATGTATTTTTAAATTAACATATGTACCTTGTCTTAAATATAATGCTGCACTGCACACTTAACAGACTCTAGTGTAAACATAACTATTATATGCACTGGGAAACCAAAAAGTTCTTGTAACCTGCTGTATTTCAACATTTGCTTCATTATGATGGTCTGGAACCCAACCAGCATTTATCTCCAAAGTATGCCAGTAACTTTTATTACAATATATTGATATAAATTTCCTAAGTTACTGTCTCTCAATGTACCTAATTTATAAATTAAACTTTATCATAGGTATGCACGTATAGGAAAAACACAGCATATATAAGGTTCGGTACCATCCGCAGTTTCAGGCATCTACTGGGGTCTTGAAAGATATCCCCCCCGAATAAGGGAGGACTGCTGTATTTCTTCTCTGGATCTGATCTCATTAGCCTCATCTTTCCATTTCCCTCTAGTAAGAAAACTCAGCTACACATAAATCACATGACAATTTCAGCACAATATCAACTGTATATGTACGCTCAATCATGTCCAACTCTTTTCGACCTCGTGAACTATAGCCTGCCAGGCTCCACTGTCCATGGAATTTTCTAGGCAAGAACACTGGAGTAGGTTGCCAGTGCCTACTCCAGGGAATCTTCCTAACCCAGGATTGAACCCGTGTCTCTTAAGTCTCCTGAAATGGCAGGCAAATTCTTTACCAACTGTGCCACCAGGGAAGCCCGGATATCATGTACTTGCACACAATTAGGTCCTCACTATGGCAACATCATTTCCCCTCAAAACACCCTTCTGACTTTTCCGTTCTCTCTTCCTCAGCCCACTGTCAGCCACAAAAACCTGCATTAGTCAGCCGAGGCCACCATAACAGAGCACCATAGACTGGGTGGCTTAAGGACCAGAACGTTATTTTCTCACAGTTCTGAAGGCTAGAAGTCCACAATCAGCATGCCAGAAAGCTTGGTTTCTGTTGGGAGATTTTTTTCCTGTCTCCAGGAGAATCTTACCAACTCAGAAATCGAACCCAGGTCTCCTACATTGCAAGAGGATTCTTTACCGACTGAGACATGAGGGAAGATGAGTATATAAGTCATTCCAGAGGACTAAGCAGAGTTCCCCGTGCTATACAGTAGGTTCTTATTAGTTATCAATTTTCTATATAGGAGTTTGCATATGTCAGTCCCGATCTCCCAATTTATCCCTCCCCAACCTTTCCCCCTTGGTAACTCTAAGTTTGTTTTCTACATCTGTAACTCTATTTCTGTTTTTCAAATAAGTTCATTTGTACTACTTTTTAAGATTCCACATATAAGCAATTTCTTAAATTACCACTGAAATACTTACTTCCTCCTCTTCTGAATCACCGTCATCATCATCATCTTCTTCCACATCTTCTGCAAGAGGTGGAGGTAAAGGACCAAGAACATCTTCCTCCATAGGATTAACTGGTTCTTTCACCATTTTAAGGGGTAAAGGGGGGCCAATTAACTCATCATCAGAAGAGTCAGAACTCCCTTCACTTTCACTGCTACTTGTATCCCTGAAAATACAGAAACAGAAACTCATCGCCTTTGCTGCAAAAAAGAACATACTCTGGAGATAGTACTGATTTCTCAGGAAGCCCTATTTCTCCTTTTAACAACTGAGTTTTTTACAATGTTTTTAAATTTGAATCCAAACATTAATTGTGTGGCTCAAATATTTATCTTTTGAATTATATATATATTTCTTTCTTAAGTAATGTCAAGAAACACATATGTTAATTGTTAATTGTATGATTAAAAAATAAGCAAAATTTTTTGATTATTTTTTTAAACATTCATGTTTTTTCAGGTAGAGTAATATTCTTTCATCTATTATTGTTTAAGGACACATTTTGTATGAGTTTCTTCTTTGAAATTTTGTAAGTTGTGTACTATGGTCCAAGATATGGTCAGTCTTGCATATTTTATGTAAACTTGAAAAAAATAAGAATTCCCATTGTTGGGCTGAGTGTTCCACACACTTCAATCAAAGGTGTTGGCTGAGGGCATCCTTAAGGTCCTTTCTCTCCTTGCTGACTCACAGCTCACTGTCCATCAGTCACAGACATGAACACTGACATCTCACACTAAATGCAGACATGCTTATTTCTCCTTTCAGCTCCTTCCCTTTCTGCTTCAGGTGCTTCAAAGCTCTAATGTTAGGAGATGCATGTTCAGGACTACCACGTGTTCCTGAAGAACTGCCTTCAAATACCATTTAATCTTAAGAAAGTAAAAAACTTCTCTTACTTATCCTATCTAAATACAGTTAAAAGTCAAAGACAAAAACTCAGAGCAATTCTATGTTACAGGCCCAACAGATAACCCTCCTGAACCAGCAGAACAACTGTGGAAGAATAACTACAGAATACTACACTGTAAGAAAGAAAACCATGGTGAAAACCAACGCCTCTCTGCACTGTGTGTGAATACAACCACTGTTTGTCACAGGAGCAAATTAAGAAATAAATATTACCACAAAAGGTTTCAATACATTGTCTGAGATATAAATTATTTCTCAGTGCTAATCCAAGCATGCTGAGTTGCTAAAATTGTTAAATGTAGCTTCCTTGGACTGTAAAAGATACCTTATTCTAGGCAGTATCCTATTGAATCTCAACTATTTTTCTACCTAACACATGAGCTGCTGCTGCTGCTGTTTCTAAGTCGCGGCAGTTGTGTCCGACTCTGTGCAACCCCACAGACAGCAGCCCACCAGGCTCCTCCGTCCCTGGGATTTCCAGGCAACAATACTGGAGTGGGTTGCCATTTCCTTCTCCAACAACACATCAGAGGACTGTCATAAGTGAGGTGAAAGTGTCAGTTGCTCACACGTGTCAGATTCTTTGCAACTCCATGGACTGTAGCCCGCCAGGCTTCTCGGGCCATGGGATTCTTCAGGCAAGAATACTAGAGTGGCTTGCCATTCCCTTCTCCAGGGGATATTCCAGACCCAGGCATCGAACCTGAGTCTTCTGCACTGCAGTCAGATTCTTCTCAGTCTGAGCCACAGGGAATCCAACAGGGACTATTATATACTCTCATTAAAGTCTTTATCAAACACCTCTATACATTCTGCAGCAACCACCATCCATCATCCCTCTACTGACTACCCCTTCCCAGAAGATTGAAAATTGCAATCTTAACAATTAATCTACCAAATAATTGTATAGGAGTCAAAGTGTCTTTGCCAGCTAATGAAGTATCTTCACTATATAAGTTCCATGAAGGCAGAAATTTAGAGCCTGCTGTGTTCCCTGCTGTGGCTCTATCAGCTAAATGATGCTTGGTATCAATAACAACTAAAAAAGGACTTCCCTGACAGTCTGGTGGTTAAGACTCTAAGCTTCCACTGCAGAAAGGGCACAGGTTCAATCGATGGTCAGGGAACTAAGAGCCCACATGCCATGTAGCAGTGGTTTATTCACTAAGTTGTATCTGACCCTTGCGACCCCATGGACTGTAGCCCACCAGGCTCCTCTGTCCATGGGATTACCCAGGCAATAATACTGGGGTGTGTTGCCATTTCCCTTCTCCAGGGGATCTTCCTTACTCAGGGACCAAATCCCAGTCTCCTGCATTGCATGAAGGTTTTTTACCACTGAGCCACCAAGAATTTCCATATAACACAGTACTGACTCCTTGGTTACAGCTATAAAAAGATTTACTTCATTATTTTGTTTCCCAAGTCCCCAGTTGTCTCACCAAACTTACCCACTAATTAGAAAGTACAGCAAAAGAGATTTCTAGGCAGTTTTCCTATGAGATGACAGGCGTTCTTCACTGGCTTTCATTCTCTCTCTCTGCCCCTCTCTCTCTGCCTCATTGAGTTCTGCGCCCCCACGCTCCTCTTGGAAACACAGGCTGAATATGCTCAGCTTTTGGCTGGGTTGTGGGGCATTTTCTGGCACCAGCACTACAGACAACTTTTATTACAGGCTGAACTGTGTCCTCAAAATATTCATATACTGAAGCACTAACTCGCAGTACCTCAAAGTATGACTGTATTTAAAGACAGAGCTTCAGAGATGTGATTAAGCTAAATGATGTCTGTAGGGATGGGCCCTATTATAACTGGTGTCCTTATAAAAACAGAAAACTTGAACAAAACTTCGGCGGAAGACAACATGAAGAAATAGGGAGAAGATGGTCATCTACAAGCCAAGAAGAGAGGCCAGTGAATCCTGCCTTCATGTTGATCCTGGACTTCTAGACTCTCTAGCTGTGGGAAAATAAATTTCTGTTGTTTCAGCCATCTAGTCTACGCTAGTTTGTGATGAAAGCCATGACAAACTAGTATAGCAGCATCTTTCTTTCTTTTCTCCCCTTAATTAGTGAACTAAAGAGGAACATCTGCCACAAGCAAGATATTGTGCTGGACAGAGAGAGAGCTGGAGAAAAGGACAGAATAAAGAGAAACGTAAGGCACTGGGCTTCCCTGAGAGTTCAGTGATTGAGAATCTGCCCGCCCATGCAGGAGACAAATTTGATCCCTGGTCCAGGAAGATCCCACATGCTTCGGGGCAACTAAGTCCGTGGGCCACAGCCACTGAGCCCCCACACCTAGAGCCTGTGCTCTGCAACAAGGGAAGCCACTGGAATGAGAAGTCCAAACACCGCACCCAGCGGGTCGTCCCTGCTCACTGCAACTAGAGAAAGCCAGCACACAGCAACAAAAACCCAGAGCAACCAAAAAGTAAATTTTCAAAAATAACCAGTTTGACAATTTAAAACGTACCTCAACAACAGAATTCTTGTATTATTCCACTCAGATCTGGAGTCTGTATACCTATTTATACTGCTTGAAGTTCTTAGTAATTATGTTATACAGTATTAAATTTCACTTTAAAGTAATTTTAATTTTAATGGCTGCTTTCTCCTATCATTCAATAAACTTTACAATGTGCCACTGTTTAAACTCTTTCTCAGTTATAAAGGATCCTACCAGAAAAAGTTATCACGAATACAGAGTTTGGGGAAAGGGACAAAAGACGTAAATGACAAACATGAAAAGAAAAACCCAACTTGTCAATACCTTTCCAACTTTACACAGTCATAAGGCACAGATTTTAATGCTACATCTGGAATACTTTAGAAAAATTTGACTGATTCACAGTGTGACAAAGGACTCTGTTGTGGTCCTAGAGAGCTACAACTGCCTGCAATGGGAGAAATCATGCAAGCTTTTTAGTATGAGGAACTTCGCCTAAATTGTGTTACTAACACTAGAAAATGACAGTAAAGACAAGCACCTGGAAGATGATTTAGAGCAAGCTCTGGCCACATTCGAGCCTGAAGATGTTGGTTCAAGATCTTCATTTTGCCTTCTTAATTCTTTCTCTCTGTTCATTTCTTCCTCTCTTTCTCTTGCTTCTGAAAAGATCATAAAATTTTTTTCAACAGTTAGACTTCAAAATTATTTAAAACGTTAAAAACAAAATTACAAAGATATCACACAGACGTGTTACTGTAATAGCAAAAAACTATCACTCTAAATGCCCAACAATGAGAAAACAACTGAATTTTACTGTATATCAACACAGTAAAAAATACAGCCAACAAGAATAATGGTAGAAGGCAATTCCCTGTCGTCCAGTGGTTAGGACTTGCTGTTTTCACTGCATTGGCCCAAGTTTAATCCCTTGTTGGGGAACTAAGATCCAGCACGCTACTTGGAGTGGCCAAAAATATATATATAGAAGATATACAAATCTATTAACAGACAGGTAAGCAAAATTAGAATATGAAGAGTATTATGAACCATGACTGCAGCATGTAAAAAGATGTGGCAAGTGACAAGAAAGTGTTCAAACATAAGATTTTAGGTAACCTCACATTTCAATATATTAAACTATAAATTCAGCACTCCCTTCTTTTTTGACTTTCCCAAACTGGATTTTTGGCCAGAGACCTGACACCAAAATTATGAGAGAAACTGAATTACATCAAGTTTCCAGAGTTTTTAACCTTGGAAAGACAAAACAAATTTATCCAAGGAAATCTAATCTTTCTCCTCTGATAATTTCATTCAGCAACTGGAGGGAACACAGGAAGAAAATTAATTATATGAATAAGGCTTGTTCTCGATTGCTAGCATCCTCAGTGACCTGAGATAATCTTTAACACTTTTTTGAAATTTAATAGTGAAGAATAATACACCCAAAGTTAAGCAATATCAAAGGGCACTTACTGGAATGCTGCACTATTCAGGGTCCTTTGTTGCTAGGATATAGAGGGTGAGTAACTAGGAAATAGGCAGCAAGCGTTAACAACTAGTCATTCATTTCAAACACGGAAGATTAAAAAACTCTCCAGGAAGTTGTAAGGCACAGTCACATTAATTTTTTTGTGCTCTTCACTGGGCTAAGGTGGGTCAGAGTTAAAAGTTCTGCACTCTGATGCCGGGAAGGTTGAAAACAGGAAGAGAAGGATAATGCCCAAATTTACAAGTGAGCCTGCTGGGCTCCTTCCTTCATCCTGCCTCTCCAGTAATTCCCTCTGTACCCTCCAGGGTGAGGGAGGGCGGGGAAGCTGAGAGAGGCTGGGGAGGCCACACTTGGTCTGCAGGCTCAGGTCTGAGGGGCAGTTCTGACACTAATCGGAAATCTACCCTAAGGCACACATCATTAGACACCTATTAGCAGCCACTTCTCCCTTTTTCCTTGCAAAGGAAACCACAATTCTCCTGATGCCTTGGGCCCCTTCCTGTCTAGAAGGAGTAAGTTTGATTTCAAGTGAACCATCCATAGTGAACCTGCAAGGGCTGTTTTTGCAACTGATGTACCACACTAATACTGGATAATAACACATAAGAGGAAGTCAGCTGGAGGTACACTTGAGAAAGGTTTTTTTACTCCTAAAGAGTTACACAAAAGTCTTTCAGCCTGTGGATGTAGTCATCTGTATGTTAACAAAATTTTGAGTCATGAGGACAGTGAGCTTAGGATAAGACAACACTCTAAAGCTGGCAAAGCAGAAAAAAGGGGAAAAATCTTTAAGTCCTTTGTATCAGGATTCAGAAGATGGAAGAGTCCCATTCCAGAGCTCTTGTCATGGTGTGATACTAAACTTTTCTTCTTTAAGCCATTTTTTATTAGGTCTCCTATGACTTCTTTGGAATGAAAACATTGACAGACTTTATTTTCTTGGCTCCAAAATCACTGCAGGCGGTGACTGCAATTATGAAATTAAAGATGCTTGCTCCTTGAAAGAAAGCTATGACAGACCTACACATCGTATTAAAAAGCAGAGACATCACTTTGCCAACAAAGGTCTGAAGAGTTAAAGCTATGGTTTTTCCAGAAGCCAGGCATGGATGTGAGAGCTGGACTATCAAGAAGGCTGAGCGTCAAAGAATTCATACTTTTGAACTGTGGTGTTGGAGAAGACTCTTGAGAATCCCTTGTACTGCAAGGAGATCAAATCAGTTAATCCTAAAGGAAATTAACCCTGAATATTCATTGGAAGGACTGATGCTGAAGTTGAAGCTCCAATACTTTGGTCACCTGATTCAAAGAGCTGACTCACTGGTAGTGACCCTGAGGCTAGCAAAGACTGAGGCAGGAGGAGAAGGGACAACAGAGAACAAGGTGGTTGGATGGCACCACGACTCCATCACTGACTCGATGGACATGATTTTGAGCAACCCCGGGTAGTTGGTGATGGACAGGGAAACCTGGTGTGCTGCAGTCCATGGGGTCGCAAAGAGTTGGACATGACTAAGCAACTGAATGACAACAACAACAATCTTTATAACAATCCTTGAAGCAGAAACTTTTTTACTTCAGCTTTCAGTTTAGTTCAGTTCAGTCACTCAGTCCTGCCCGACTCTTTGCGACCCCATGAATTGCAGCACGCCAGGCCTCCCTGTCCATCACCATCTCCCGGAGTTCACTCAGACTCATGTCCATTGAGTTGGTGATGCCATCTAGCCATCTCATCCTCTGTCGTCCCCTTCTCCTCCTGCCCCCAATCTCTCCCAGCATCACAGTCTTTTCCAATGAGACAACTCTTCATATGAGGTGGCCAAAGTACTGGAGTTTCAGCTTTAGCATCAGTCCTTCCAAAGAACACCCAGGATTGATCTCCTTTAGAATGGACTGGTTGGATCTCCTTGCAGTCCAAGGGACTCTCAAGAGCCTTCTCCAACACCACAGTTCAAAAGCATCAATTCTTCAGCGCTCAGCTTTTTTCACAGTTCAATTCTCACATCCATACATGACTACTGGAAAAGCCATATGGGGTATAATTAACAAAACTGTAAGATAGGTAAAGCGTACAATGTGATGATTTGGTACAGATACACACTGAGAAAGAATTCTTCCCATGGAGTCAATGAACACAACCATCACCCCACATATTTATCCCATGTTTCTTTTTTTTTTTGGTAAGAACAATTAAGATCTACTATCTCAGCAAATTTCAACTATATCCAATGCAACTGAAGTAAATACTACTATCTTTACTTCACAGTTTAGGAATCCAAAGCAAAGAAGTAACAGCTCCAGTTAGAGCAAAGTAGTCAATTGAGGCTCCACAATGTATCTTTCCTTGATGTGACCAGAGCTTCTGAAGCCTGTAAAATTATCCAATGAGTACCACCCACTTTATAAAGCAGTAACCCTGCCTGTCTCCCCAAAGGGCCATAAAGTACAGCCCTTTATTTGCTTACCTGTCGCCAGACTATTTGGAAACTATGACCCACCCACTTACCTAACTAGAGTTCCTCCCCAGTGGATGAATGCTCCAAACTACTTGCCCCATCCAGGTGAACTATCTTTTTAATTTAGACGTTCTAATTTTATTTATTTTTTAGCCATGTTGGGCAGAATGCATGATCTTAGTTCCCTGGCTAGGGATCGAACCTGTACCGTCTACATTGGGAGCACTGAGTCTTAACCACTGGACCACAAAGGAAGTCTCTAACTTTTTAACTTAAAATTTAACTTTTTTTTTTTTACAATAGCAAGGATTTTCTATCCAGAGAGGTACCTGTCATTACCTGCTGCTTCATCAAAATGAGAAGAAAAAAAAAAAAGGAAAGACATTTGTGAGGAAAAAAATATTTTTTTACCTCACTGTCTACTAAGGACAAACCAAAATGAGACTAATTCAATAAATTGCAGCTCCCTGACCAAGGGGGTCATTTCTGTGTATTTCTCTAGGAGTAGGACCAAGCACATTGTACATTGTAAAACAGACAGGAATCCAAGTATTCTGTAAATACTGTAGGATGCTCTCTATGTTCTGAGTGTAGAAAAAAAAAAAAGGAAAGACATTTGTGAGGAAAAAAATATTTTTTTACCTCACTGTCTACTAAGGACAAACCAAAATGAGACTAATTCAATAAATTGCAGCTCCCTGACCAAGGGGGTCATTTCTGTGTATTTCTCTAGGAGTAGGACCAAGCACATTGTACATTGTAAAACAGACAGGAATCCAAGTATTCTGTAAATACTGTAGGATGCTCTCTATGTTCTGAGTGAATTAACTTACTCCCCAACACCTCACTTTATTCTTTTAAGTATCTCAATTTATTGGTATCTCTCTACTCTCAGGTAGCTAATAGTTTTGGACAGCCATTCTGCAAAAGCACCCCAGCTGCATGCAATTCATGCAGGATAAAAGCAAACTATCCAAAACTACCATGTCCCAACAGGGCTGATTCACACAAATTGCAGATTCAAATGAATGTAATTTCAGTTCAGTTCAGTCACTCAGTTGTGTCCAACTCTTTGCGACCCCACGAATCACAGCACACCAGGCCTCCCTGTCCATCACCATCTCCTAGAGTTCACTCAGACTCAGGTCCATCAAGTTGGTGATGCCATCCAGTCATCTCATCTTTTGTTGTCCCCTTCTCCTCCTGCCCCCAATTCCTCCCAGCATCAGAGTCTTTTCCAATGAGTCAACTCTTCACATGAGGTGGCCAAAGGACTGGAGTTTCAGCTTTAGCATCATTCCTT
>SJYC01150454.1:0-15199 GCA_006408675.1 Madoqua kirkii
CCTTGTACTGCAAGGGGATCAAATCAGTTAATCCTAAAGGAAATTAACCCTGAATATTCATTGGAAGGACTGATGCTGAAGTTGAAGCTCCAATACTTTGGTCACCTGATTCAAAGAGCTGACTCACTGGTAGTGACCCTGAGGCTAGCAAAGACTGAGGCAGGAGGAGAAGGGACAACAGAGAACAAGGTGGTTGGATGGCACCACGACTCCATCACTGACTCGATGGACATGATTTTGAGCAACCCCGGGTAGTTGGTGATGGACAGGGAAACCTGGTGTGCTGCAGTCCATGGGGTCGCAAAGAGTTGGACATGACTAAGCAACTGAATGACAACAACAACAATCTTTATAACAATCCTTGAAGCAGAAACTTTTTTACTTCAGCTTTCAGTTTAGTTCAGTTCAGTCACTCAGTCCTGCCCGACTCTTTGCGACCCCATGAATTGCAGCACGCCAGGCCTCCCTGTCCATCACCATCTCCCGGAGTTCACTCAGACTCATGTCCATTGAGTTGGTGATGCCATCTAGCCATCTCATCCTCTGTCGTCCCCTTCTCCTCCTGCCCTCAATCTCTCCCAGCATCACAGTCTTTTCCAATGAGACAACTCTTCATATGAGGTGGCCAAAGTACTGGAGTTTCAGCTTTAGCATCAGTCCTTCCAAAGAACACCCAGGATTGATCTCCTTTAGAATGGACTGGTTGGATCTCCTTGCAGTCCAAGGGACTCTCAAGAGCCTTCTCCAACACCACAGTTCAAAAGCATCAATTCTTCAGCGCTCAGCTTTTTTCACAGTTCAATTCTCACATCCATACATGACTACTGGAAAAGCCATATGGGGTATAATTAACAAAACTGTAAGATAGGTAAAGCGTACAATGTGATGATTTGGTACAGATACACACTGAGAAAGAATTCTTCCCATGGAGTCAATGAACACAACCATCACCCCACATATTTATCCCATGTTTCTTTTTTTTTTTGGTAAGAACAATTAAGATCTACTATCTCAGCAAATTTCAACTATATCCAATGCAACTGAAGTAAATACTATCTTTACTTCACAGTTTAGGAATCCAAAGCAAAGAAGTAACAGCTCCAGTTAGAGCAAAGTAGTCAATTGAGGCTCCACAATGTATCTTTCCTTGATGTGACCAGAGCTTCTGAAGCCTGTAAAATTATCCAATGAGTACCACCCACTTTATAAAGCAGTAACCCTGCCTGTCTCCCCAAAGGGCCATAAAGTACAGCCCTTTATTTGCTTACCTGTCGCCAGACTATTTGGAAACTATGACCCACCCACTTACCTAACTAGAGTTCCTCCCCAGTGGATGAATGCTCCAAACTACTTGCCCCATCCAGGTGAACTATCTTTTTAATTTAGACGTTCTAATTTTATTTATTTTTTAGCCATGTTGGGCAGAATGCATGATCTTAGTTCCCTGGCTAGGGATCGAACCTGTACCGTCTACATTGGGAGCACTGAGTCTTAACCACTGGACCACAAAGGAAGTCTCTAACTTTTTAACTTAAAATTTAACTTTTTTTTTTTTACAATAGCAAGGATTTTCTATCCAGAGAGGTACCTGTCATTACCTGCTGCTTCATCAAAATGAGAAGAAAAAAAAAAAAGGAAAGACATTTGTGAGGAAAAAAATATTTTTTTACCTCACTGTCTACTAAGGACAAACCAAAATGAGACTAATTCAATAAATTGCAGCTCCCTGACCAAGGGGGTCATTTCTGTGTATTTCTCTAGGAGTAGGACCAAGCACATTGTACATTGTAAAACAGACAGGAATCCAAGTATTCTGTAAATACTGTAGGATGCTCTCTATGTTCTGAGTGAATTAACTTACTCCCCAACACCTCACTTTATTCTTTTAAGTATCTCAATTTATTGGTATCTCTCTACTCTCAGGTAGCTAATAGTTTTGGACAGCCATTCTGCAAAAGCACCCCAGCTGCATGCAATTCATGCAGGATAAAAGCAAACTATCCAAAACTACCATGTCCCAACAGGGCTGATTCACACAAATTGCAGATTCAAATGAATGTAATTTCAGTTCAGTTCAGTCACTCAGTTGTGTCCAACTCTTTGCGACCCCACGAATCACAGCACGCCAGGCCTCCCTGTCCATCACCATCTCCTAGAGTTCACTCAGACTCAGGTCCATCAAGTTGGTGATGCCATCCAGTCATCTCATCTTTTGTTGTCCCCTTCTCCTCCTGCCCCCAATTCCTCCCAGCATCAGAGTCTTTTCCAATGAGTCAACTCTTCACATGAGGTGGCCAAAGGACTGGAGTTTCAGCTTTAGCATCATTCCTTCCAAAGAACACCCAGGGCTGATCTCCTTTAGAATAGACTGGTTGGATCTCCTTGCAGTCCAAGGAACTCTCAAGAGTCTTCTTCAACACCACAGTTCGAAAGCATCAATTCTTCGGCGCTCAGCCTTCTTCACAGTCCAACTCTCACATTCATACATGACTACTGGAAAAACCATAGCCTTGACTAGATGGACCTTTGTTGAAAAAGTAATGTCTCTGCTTTTAAATATGCTATCTAGGTTGCAACGTCTTTTAATTTCATGGCTGCAGTCACCATCTGTAGTGATTTTGGAGCTGAAAAAAATAAAGTCTGACACTGTTTCCCCATCTATTTCCCATGAAGTGATGGGATCAGACGGCATGATCTTAGTTTTCTGAATGTTGAGCTTTCACTTTCATTATATCTTAAGCATTATAGGAAGAAATGAGCATTAAAATAACATGCAAAGGAAATAAAACTAATAGAAACAAGCTAGAGTGATGTTTTAATCATATTTTTTTTCTAGTTGCTCAGTTGTGTCCAACTCTTTGTGACCCCATGAACTGTAGCCTACCAAACTTCTCTGTCCAAGGGGATTCTCCGGGCAAGAATACTGGAATGGGTTGCCACTTCCCGACCCAGGGATGGAACCTGGGTCTTCCCCATTGCAGGCAGATTCCTCACCATCTGGGCCACCAGGGAAGCCACTTGCTAAATGTTTCTGCCATTCTAAGACGATTCAGTAGGCTACCAATTTCATGAAAAATTATATTTAATTTTAAATGTTTAGTGCAAAAATGACTACAAATAAAAAAATAAGATCCGGATTATCTGACAACATTAGTTACAATTCATTACTAACTATTTAGAGATGTAACTACTATATATAAGTTCTGCATTAAGCTACTATAAATATGAAAAACAAGATTATCAAGATATGAATACTAAAATAAATTTATAATAAAGTATTATTTAAAAATGTATGGAACAATTACATCCAGAAGAGTTGTGAATACCTAGAAAAGGTAAATATGAGGTGAGGCCTTAAAGGATAAGGTAGGATTTAGCTAGGTAGGAAGACAATTTCAAGTTAAAAAAAAAATTTTTTTTAACTTTTCTAATTTCTAAAACCTCTGGGGCAATTATTCTTTCCAAGATAACTAAATCATCCATTGAAATCATCTTAAAATCCTACCTCAGTATGCTCTCAAGGAATTTTTTTCCAGTTAGGTAACAGAAGGTTCATAATCCATTGAAACCATGGCCACACTCAAAATAAGCATTTGAATAAGACATTTTCTTCCCCATCTATCTCCTCATAGTATATTAGTTCTAAAAGAGTCTATGTCTCTCACATGTCCAAGACCTACTAACAGCTTTCATAAACATAAAAAATACTTCAAAAACAATTTGTAACACTATTTTCTAACATTTTTGGTAACACATATTTTACTCAGGCTTTATAGTATAATTCATCCTTTCTATTAGAGCGCTTAAAAATCAAAACTTCACATCTGCATATACAGTTAAATCTGCCATTAAAAGGGAACAAAAGTTCTTATTTGCTGAAGTCTGATGTCAAAGTTCAAGAAGACTCCAATATCTATCAGTATTTTTTAACTTTTAAGAAAAGGCACACTTTGGCTTCTTATATTTAGATGCAAGAGTAGAAACAGGAGTTTAAGTCCAAGAATGTAACATGAAGTCAACAAAGTTCAACTCATTTAATTCATCCACAAATAACAATAGGAAAACAAAGCCCTAAAATAATTTTTCAAAATTTTAGAACTCTAATAACTCTTTATTGGAATTCCACCTAAGTGCTACATAAATTCATATTTTACTAAGAAAAATGATAGGAATTAAGTGATATTTATAACATTACTGTTTAAAAAGTACTATGCCCAACATCTTAATCCCTTCAAGAAACCTGAAGGGAGCTCATAATAAATAAGGGAGACCTTATCATTGTCAACGAACAGATGGGGAAATTAAGGATCTGAAATTTGAAGATCCATCCGATGTTATTCATCTAGTAGAATGTGGGTCTAACCCTTAAAGCTAGGTCCTTCAACTCCAAATTCCAAACTCTTTACAATTCATCATGCCATTTAAAAAAATTCTCCAGGGGCTTCCCTGGTGGTCCAGTGGCTAAGATCCGAGCTTCCAATGCAGTGATGAAGGATTCAGTTCCTGGTCAGGAAACGAACATCCTGCATGCCACTCAGCGTGGCCAAAAGAAACACACACACATCCTCCAAAGATGCAGGATTTATTTTTTTAAAGACAATACTGCAGTTTTAAATTCAATTCAATTTGCATAAATAAATACTAAGAACCTATCTTATGACGCATGGTAATGGGGACTATAAAACTTAGGTAGGGGAATAAGACAATCACTATTCAAAGCATTTGGTATCACACACTGGAAAGCTAAACTGCAACAGTATAAACAGTCACTGAAACATTCAAAGATGAAGTACATAATACATTTATACATATGCTACAGACAGCATGTCTCTACATGTTGTTTGATGATACTAAATTATTTAATATTTTTAGGTGTAGTAATAGTATTTCAGTTAAGATTTTTCAAAATCCTTATCACTTAAAGACATACAAAATTATTTATGGGTGAATAATGTATCCAGGATTTTTGTCAAAGCAATTTGAGAGAAGTAAATGGAAATAACACTGGCCGTGAATTGTTATAATAGTTAAATCTGTGTGATAGGAATATGGGAGTTTATTCTTGTACTTCTGTATGTAACTGAAATTTCAGGTAATAGTTGAAGCTTTTTTAAACAACATACATTATATGCAGATAGCTGTCTTTTTAACCACACACACACAAATCAAAAACTATTATTCTTTCAAAGACCAAAAATCATGCTCACTTCTCAAATGTGAGATGTTACTGCTATATACTTTATCATTTTAAAACAATGATAAGTACTGGAGCAACATTCACTTAAATTCTTCCAGGAGTCCTGTCTCTGGATGAGTGCCTTCTGCTATATCAGTTTACATCTATAAGAATGAACTGAATCAGAGCTAAAGAAATCAGTAGAGGAGACAGTCAGCTCCAAAGATCCTGAGGTGGTAGCTAGAAATGCCAAGCACCTGGTATCAAACCAGAGAGTCTGGAAGTTAAGGCCTTCATTAAATGTCTGATACAACTCATGAATGCAGGGATTCAACAGCACCAGCCCCATTCACTGGTTGGCTCAGTTTTCTATACTGTCTGGGGCAACGATCAGTGGTGTACACAACTCTGAGAGCCACCTCTCGCTCAGCCTTCCAAATACTGGTTCCACTGTAAGCAGGAAAGAAAAAAACGAAATGAGAATCAGATAGAGGATGAAGAAGAAAAGAAACCACTATTCTGATTCTTTTATTTATTTTTTTTGCTGCATTAGGTCTTAGTTGTGGCTCAACAGTTTAATTGCCCTGAAACACGTGCAATCTTCCCAGACCAGGGATTGAACCTGCATCCCTTGCATTGCAAGGTGGGTTCCCCACCACTGGGCCACCAAGGAAGTCCCTATTCTGATTCTTATAAATTAATTGTGAATCCTTGTTTGTTCATAGCTCACATTTCTGACAGATTTTAGAACTCAGACCTTCTTACCCTAGATATAACCTTTATCATATTTAAAAAATGAGAAAATGCTGGCTCCTTCCAAAGGAACCAGCACATGTGAACTTTTAGCAATTTTGAATTTTTTTTTCATTCTTATAATTTTATAGCTGGTAACACACTTGTATAAATTGGATACAGTGTCTACATAAATAAGAAAGCAAATAACTGAACTTCTTACCCAGTGTTTTCCGACTTCTTTCCACTGCTGTTCTTCGAGTTTGTTCAAACATTGCTTCCAAATCAAATGTGCGAGCTTTTTTTCCTAAAATAGGAATAAGCAGCAGACTGTGATTTTCTTGAATGAAGTTGGCCAACATTTGGGTACTCAATACTTACTTACTGATGTATCAATAACCACTTAAAGTCTATCTAACTTATAGCACAGCTATCAAATAACCATAAAATATCAATGAAGAAAACATTTACTCCCCAGGGAATTTTTAAAAAAATATTTATTATTTACTTGGCTGCACTGGATCTTAGCTGCGGCACTCAGGATCTTTAGTTGCAACATGCAGGATCTAGTTCCCTGACCAGGGATCCAACCCAGGCCCCCTGTTTTGGGAGCTCAGAGTCTTAGCTACTGGATCATCAGGGAAGTCCCAACTCCCCAGGGAAACTTAATTACAATCTCATCACTAAGTAAGATTAACCAGACAACTTTCCCATCCTCCTGTAATTTATCTAGACTCTTCTCTTTGAAACTTCAACATGGGGTACTAGGCAGAATAGAGAATGTTCGTATCATAATTCCTGAAACCTGTGAATATACTATGTTCACAGGGACTCTGCACATTAATTAAGGTTATAGACTCAAAGACTGAGAGATTATCCTGGCAAGTCCAGTCTAATCATAGAAGGTCTTCTAAGAAAATGTAGAACAGATGCAGAATAGATATGGCAGAAGTCAGAGAGACTTGAGACGGATCACAGTGCATTTGAAGATGAAGGGGGCAAGAAGACAAGCAATGCAGGTATCAGAAAGAGGTAAGAGACTCCCACTTGAAAGTCAGTAAGCAAACAGGGGTCTCAATCCTAAAACCACCAGGAACTAACATTCTAAGGACCTGGATCTGCTTGGAAGCAACGTTATATTTGATTTTACTAGTTTTTTCTTTTTTTCAGTGCTAATATCTATTCTGTGTTAGTTAGAATGTGGTAAAAATGCTTTTCTTACACACTACTGATTGATATAAACTAAAACCACCTTCTGAAGAGCATTATGACAACATATACCAAGAAATTTTAAAAGCTATATACTCAATTTTTTGTTACTTTTTAATACCTATATATTTTATCAAAGTATTCCCTCCTGTAGAATCTACCCTATGGAAGTATACATAAAACTCCTTTTATAAAAGGAGATAAAAGAGTTATTTATAAAAATGTTCATTTCAGTATTACTGATAAAAAGAAAGGAACTATGTAAGAGAAACCTTAAAATAATTATAGCACTTCTATCTACTATTCAACCCATCAGAAGACATGCTCTGGAAGAGCATTTTTATAAAATGGGAAAATCCTCAAAATATTAAAAATTAAACAAATTCCCTATAATTAAGAATAAAATTGTACATAAATACATATGATCTTAACGTTATTAATACACACACACACAAAAACTGGAAAGCAAACAAATTTTTCTGCCTTGATTTTTAGCTCATGAGATTATGAATGATTTTACTTTCTTCCTTCTCATTTACTGTGTTCTTTATATTAGGGAGAAAGCTATTAAAAAGAACTATAACAAAAAGAAGTAACATAATACTAGAGTACACAATACTGTGCACAAAAATAAGTACATACTACACTTCATGCAAAGATGGGCACAATAAAGAACAGAAATGGTATGGATCTAACAGAAGCAGAAGCTATCAAGAAGAAGTGGCAAGAATACACAGAAAAACTATACAAAAAGGATCTTCACAACCCAGATAATCACAATGGTAAGATCACTCACCTAGAGCCAGACATCCTGGAATAAGAAATCAAGTGGGCCTTAGGAAGCATCACTATGAACAAAGCTAATGGAAGGTGACGGAATTTCAGCTGAGCTATTTCAAATCCTAAAAGATGATGCTATGAAAGTGTTGCACTCAGTATGCCAGCAAATTTGGAAAACTCAGCAGTGGCCACAGCACTGGAAAAGGTCAGTTTTCATTCCAATCCCAAAGAAAGGCAATGCCAAAGAATGCTCAGACTACAGCACAATTGCACTCACCTCACATGCTAGTAAAGTAATGCTCAAAATTCTTCAAGCCAGGCTTCAGCAATACGTGAACCGTGAACTTCCTGATGTTTATGCCAGCAAATTTGGAAAACTCAGCAGTGGCCACAGGACTGGAAAAGGTCAGTTTTCATTCCAATCCCAAAGAAAGGCAATGCCAAAGAATGCTCAGACTACAGCACAATTGCACTCACCTCACATGCTAGTAAAGTAATGCTCAAAATTCTTCAAGCCAGGCTTCAGCAATACGTGAACCGTGAACTTCCTGATGTTCAAGCTGGTTTTAGAAAAGGCAGAGGAACCAGAGATCAAACTGCCAGCATCTGCTGGATCATGGAAAAAGCAAGAGAGTTCCAGAAAAACATCTATTTCTGCTTTATTGACTATGCCAAAGCCTTTGACTATGTGGACCACAACAAACTGTGGAAAATTCTTCAAAAGATGGGAATCCCAGACCACCTGACCTGCCTCTTGAGAAATCTGTATGCAGGTCAGGAAGCAACAGTTAGAACTGGAAATGGAACAACAGACTGGTTCCAAATAGGGAAAGGAGTACATCAAGGCTGTATGTTGTTACCTGCTTATTTAACTTATATGCAGAGTACATCATGAGAAACGCTGGGCTGGATGAAGCACAAGCTGGAATTAAGATTGCTGGGAGAAATATCAGTAACCTCAGATATGCAGATGACACCACCCTGATGGCAGAAAGCAAAGGACTGAAGAGCATGAAAGTGAAAACATTGGCTTAAAGCTCAACATTCAGAAAACTAAGATCATGGCATGTGGTCCCATCACTTCATGACAAATAGATGGGGAAACAGTGGAAACAGTGACAGACTTTATTTTCGGGGGTGACCACAGCTGTGAAATTAAAAGACACACCTTGGAAGAAAAACTATGACAAATCTAGACGTCCTATTAAAAAGCA
Source organism: Madoqua kirkii (assembly GCA_006408675.1). Classification (NCBI taxonomy): domain Eukaryota; kingdom Metazoa; phylum Chordata; class Mammalia; order Artiodactyla; family Bovidae; genus Madoqua; species Madoqua kirkii. Next base: position 9,112 of record SJYC01150454.1, read on the forward strand.
GAGACATTACTTTGCCAATAAAGGTCAAAGGTCAAACCACCTAGTCAAAGCTATGGTTTTTCCAATAGTCATGCAAACTGAGCACCAAAGAGTTGATGCTTTTGAACTGTGGGGTTGGAAAAGACTCTTGAGAGTCCCTTGGACTGCAAGGAGATCCAACCAGTCCATTCAAAGGAAATCAGTCCTTAATACTCACTGGAAGGACTGATGCTGAAGCTGAAACTCCAATACTTTGGCCACCTGATGAGAAAACTTTCTCATTTGAAAAGATCCTGATGCTGGGAAAGACTGAAGGCAGGAGGAAAAGGTGATGACAGAATAAGATGGCTGGATGGCATCACCGACTCAACAGACATGAGTTCGAGTAAACTCCATGAGTTGGTGATGGACAGGGAGGCCTGGCATGCTGCAGTCAATGAGGTAGCAAAGAGTCGGACACCACTGAGTAACCAGACTGAACTGAATACTACAGAAGCATACAGCACTTCTGTAGACATGACCTCGTAGGAGATAATAAATACGTGGTTCAAGACATTACTCAAATAAATGAATGTGTGAATGAACAAACAAGAGACTAAAGTGAAGACTTTGCAGGAGAAAAAAAGACTAACCTACAAGGACACACTGTATAGCACAGTGAACTATATTCAACAGTTTGCAATAACCTATAAGGGAAAAGAATATATTAATAAGTATGTGTGTGTTTGTTTAAATCAATCACTCCACTGTACACCTGAAATTAACATGACATTATAAATCAACTATATTTCCCCTTAGCTCAATTGGTGAAGAATCTGCCTGCAACGCAGGAGAACTGAGTTCCATCCCTGGGTTGGGAAGATCCCCTGAAGAAGGAAATGGCAACCCACTCCAGTATTCTCCTCTGGAGAATCCCATGAACAGAGGAGCCTCGTGGCCTATAGCCCATGGTGTCACAAAAGCCAGACAGGACTTTGCGACTAAACCACCACTACTTCAACAAAATAAGAGATTTAACTATTATAACATCACTTAATAGCCCACTTGATGCCAAAGGGGCCATCTTATTACAGACCACAATCAGTGGTTGGCTCTTATCCTCAGGACGCAGAGAAACATTTCTCTCCATTAACCAACACCTTCCACCAGGTGGGTCAGGCAGCAATCTTTCTTTTTCACTAACCGTCCCATAAAAAGTGTCACCTGGGCTGGTCCCAAGAGAAAGAGAGGAGTTAGAAAACAGATGGGGGTAAAGTGTGACTTGAAACTGCAAGATACACACACTAGAGCTAAAAGTATTAATAGGTAGGGCTAAGCACAGCGGAATGTCGAACACAAGGGACAGCTCAAACGCCCCTCCCAACCTGCGACTTTTAAAACCTCTGCAAAAGGAAACCATGTTTAGGGCAGTCACTCACCGAACCCCGTGAAGCCCATGGTGACCGCCAGCTGTGGGTCTGGTCCCGATAAGTCTGAGCCTGTCATTTGAGAAAGAGAAAAGGGGGAAAAGGCCTTGTCAGAAGGCGACTCCACGCCGCCCGCCCTGCCCGGCCCATCCTACAGGCGCTCGCCTCACTGAACTCACCGTCGCTGGGCCCCGGGCGCTCCATGCTGGGCCACCCTCCAAGAAACCGGTAACAGCCACAGCACACACAGCTGCGGAAGACTCCCGACAAACCGGGCAGGAAGTTTCGCCTTCAAGCGTCAGCCTCGCCGCCAAGGCCAAGAGAGGAACCTTGCGCGGAGGGACAGAGGCCTCCCTGGGCTGCGCCGCCCTAGCGGGCTGACAAGGTATAGGCACCACACAGCCCGGTGTCCAATTAAACCCATTGGAAGGGGATTATCTGGTGTTTCGATTAACTCTTTTACCTCCTAAAATGCATTTACCGACCAGGTGACACTAATTTCTCAGAATTCTAAGGATGGCTTCAAATTTCACATCACAACTAATCTTTAAGAAAGTTTTGGTATGCTGTCAGAGAAGAATATTCACACGTGTCTATAAATGTTAAAATGCTCCCTTTTTCAACTGTGTAACTGTGTGAGGCCCCCCCCCGTTTCTCCATATACTTCCACTAAACAACATATAACAACGGTACATATGAAAATCTAGCTATCTCTTATTTAGCCAAACATTTAAGAGATCTGCAAAAACGTAAAATAACACCATTCTTTTCATTAATGGCTTAGTTTTACAAACTGACAATTTTTCATAAAATGTGTTCTTTACAGTAACAAGGATTAGACATTATTCTTTTAAATAAGTTACTTTAAAAATTTCTAATTTTTATTTATTTGGCTGCCCTGGGTCTTCAAGTTGTGGCACGTGGAATCTTTAGTGTGGCACGTGGAATCTTTAGTGTGGCACGCAGGATGAACACTTATTGAGTTGGGGCAAATATAACTGTGATTTGGGACCATGAATTTGAAATCATTATAACCAGGCTCTAACACATCTTTATAATCAAAATAAGAACATTACAATCTACACATTTTTGCCAGTGAGAAATAACTTTCTTTGTTGTTCAGTCGCTAAGTCTTGTCTGACTCTTTGCAAGCCTATGAACTGCAGGACACCAGGCTTCCCTGTCCTTTACCATCACCTGGAGTTTGCTCAAACTCGTGTCCATTGAGCTATCCAATGATCTCATCCTCTGTTGCACCCTTTTCCTCCTGCTCTCAATCTTTCCCATAACTGCAACCAGGAAATTAAGACACTTGCTCCTTGGAAGAAAAGCTATGACGAACTTAGACGTCATATTAAAAAGCAGAGACATCACTTTGCTGACAAAAATATGAACTTAGACATCATATTAAAAAGCAGAGACATCACTTTGCTGACAAAGGTCCGTCTAGTCAAAGTTATGGTTTTTCCAGTAGTCATGTATGGATGTGCGAGTCGGACCATGAAGAAGCGTGAGTGCCAAAAAAATTGATGCTTTCAAACTGCTGTGTTGGCGAAGACTCTAGTAAGTCACTTGGACTGCAAGGAGATCACACCAGTCAATCCTAAAGGAAACCAACCCTGAATATTCACTGGAAGAACTGATGCTGAAGTCAAAGCTCCAATAATTTGGCCACCTGATGTAAAAAGCTGACTTACCGGGAAAGACCCAGCAACACTGTTCAAAAGCATCCGTTCTTCAGCACTCAGCTTTCTTTATGGTCCAACTCTCACATCCATACATGACTACTGAGAAAACTATAGCTTTGACTAGACAGACCTTTGCTGGCAAAGTTCTTTTTAATATGCTGTCTAGGTTTTTTATAGCTTTTCTTCCAAAGAGCAAGCATTTAATTTCCTGGCTGCAGTCACCTTCCAAAATTACTTTGGAGCCCAAGAAAATAAAGAAAATAAAGAAACAATGTTTCCATTGTTTCCCCATCTATTTGCCATGAAGTTATAGGACCAGATGCCACGATCTTAGTTTTTTTAAATGTTGAGTTTTAAGTCAGCTTTTTCTCTCTCCTCTTGCACCTTCATCAAGAGGCTGGTTAGTTCCTCTTCGCTTTCTGCCATAAGAATAGTGTCATCTGCATATCTGAGGTTATTGATACTTCTCCCAGCAATCTTGATTCCAGCTTGTGCTTCATTCAGACCACAACATTTGGCATGATGTACTCTGCGTAGAAGTTATAATAAGCAGGGTGACAATATATAGCTTTGACATACTCCTTTCCCAATTTGGAACCAGTCCATTGTTCCATGTTCAGTTCTAACTGTTGCTTCTTGACCTGCAAACAGGTTTCTCAGGAGGCAGGTAATGTGGGCTGGTAATCCCATCACTCTTTTTCTCAGAAGGCAGGTAAGGTGGGCTGGTAATCCCATCACTCTGTGATCCATACAGCCAAAGGCTTTAGTGTAGTCAATGCAGCAGAAATAGGTGTTTTTCTGGAATTCCTTTGTTTTTCCTATGATCCAACTGGATGTTGGCAGTTTGATCTCTGGTTCCTCTGCCTTTTCTAAATCTAGCTTTTACATCTAGAAGGTCTCAGTTCACATACTGCTGAAGCCTAGCTTGAAGGATTTTGAGCATTAGCATGTGAAATGAGTGCAACTATGCAGTACTTTGAACATTCTTTGGGATTGGAATGAAAACTGGTATTTTTCCAGTCCTGTGGCCACTGCTGAGTTTTCCAAATTTGCTGGCATACTCAGTGCAGCACTTTCACAGCATCATCTTTTAAGATTTCAAATAGCTCAACTGCAATTCCATCACCTCCACAAGCTTTGTTCATAGTGATGCTTCCTAAGGCCCACTTGACTTCACATTCCAGGATGTCTGACTCTAGGTGAGTGATTACACCATTGTGGTTATCTGGATCATTAAGATCTTTTTAATATAGTTCTTCTATGTATTCTTGCCACCTCTTCTTAATATCTTCTGCTTCTGTTAGGTTCATACAGGTTCTGTCCTTCATTGTGCCCATCTTTGTATGAAATGTTCCCTCTCAATCTGTAATTTTCTTGAAGACATCTCTAGTCTTTCCCATTCTATTGTTTTCCTCTTTCTTGGCATAGTTCAGTTACGAGGGCTTTTTTTTTTAATCTCTCCTTGCTATTCTTTGGCACTCTGCATTCAGATGGGTTTATCTTTCCTTCTCTACCCTTCTACTTCAGTTACTACATATTCTATAGAAAACAAAGTGATATACTCAGGGTTTTTGCCTCGGTGTCCTTGCATGAGGACAGGAGAGTTTCCCTAAGAATACAAAAGTTGTTTCAGTTTGATATTCCCAGTACAGGTATGCCTGATGTAAATTAAGAATCCCACTGCTATAGATGACATGTTGGGTGTGTGTGTCTCTCGCCCACGTCATGTCAGACTCTTTGAGACCCCATGGACTGTAGCCAGTCAGGCTCCTCTGTGCGTTGGACTCTCCAGGCAAGAATACTGGAGTGGGTTGCCATTTCCTTCCCCAGGGGATTTTCCCAACCCAGGATCAAACCCAGGTCTCCTACATCGCAGGCGGATGCTTTACCATCTGAGCTACTAGGAAAGCGTGTTGGGTGGCTTATTCTATAACAGTCCTTCTACTACGCGCTGGAGATGAAACAGTGAATTAGAATCATCTGCCAAGAGTCGGACATGACTGAGCAACTTCACTTTCACTTTTCACTTTCATGCACTGGAGAAGGAAAAAGCAACTCTCTTCAGCATTCTAGCCTTGGAGAATCCCAGGGACAGGGAGCCTGGTGGGCTGCCATCTCTGCGGTCCCACAGAGTCGGACACGACTCAAGCGACTTATCAGCAGCAGCAGCAACTTCCGCTCTGCAATCAGAGACAAAGCAAGGCATCAGTTCTCTGCACTCAGTGAAGATTTTGTAAACATAAATTTTCACGGTCAGTTCAGTTCAGTCGCTCAGTCATGTCCGACTCTTTGCGACCCCATGAATCGCAGCACGCCGGGCCTCCCTGACCATCACCAACTCTTTGGAATTCACTCAGACTTTCCTGGTGGCTCAGAGGTTAAAACATCTGCCTCCAATGCAGGAGACCTGGGTTCGATCCCTGGGTTGGGAATATCCCCTGGAGAAGGAAATGGCAATCCACTCCAGTACCCTTGCCTGGAGAATCCCATGGACAGAGAAGCCTAGTAGGCTACAGTCCACGGGGTCGCAAAGAGTCGGACACAACTGAGCGACTTCACCTCACCTCACATCCATCGAGTCAGTGATGCCAGCCAGCCATCTTATCCTTGGTCATCCCCTTCTCCTCCTGCCCCTAACCCCTCCCAGCATCAGAGTCTTTTCCAATGAGTCAACTCCTCGAATCTGATGGCCAAAGTACTGGAGTTTCAGCTTTAGCATCACTCCTTCCAAAGAAATCTCAGGGCTGATCTCCTTCAGAATGGACTGGTTGGATATCCTTGCAGTCCAAGGGACTCTCAAGACTCTTCTCCAACACCACAGTTCCAAAGCATCAATTCTTCGGTGCTCAGCTTTCTTCACAGTCCAACTCTCACATTCATACATGACTACTGGAAAAACCATAGCCTTGACTAGACGAACCTTAGTCGGCAAAGTAATGTCTCTGCTTTTGAAGACGCTATCTAGGTTGGTCATAACTTTTCTTCCAAGGAGTAAGTGTCTTTTAATTTCATGGC
>SJYC01150463.1:0-12163 GCA_006408675.1 Madoqua kirkii
GATGCAGTTTGTTCTAAGGTATGATGCTCTCTTCCCTGTTTGGTGTTTTTTGCAGTGTGCTAAGAGCACAGTGGTACTGTAATCAGAAATTCTCTTTTTTTCTTGACATATGACCTGGGGGTGGGTTTCTTAGCCTTTCATGACCTCAGAATTCTCTGTGTAAGAACGAAGTTGGAATATATTATTTCTTAAAGTACATATATAAATTTTTAATAAAGAATTTTGATAGTATTTCTAGACCATATGGAAAAAATGGTTAAATATGCCTTTCTTTAAATTTTTTTTTTGAATCACTAAAACTTGTCTATAATAAATTAGAGTTAATTGGGCAATTTTTATTGATCCTTTCCTACAGGTGAAAAAACCTTAAAAAATCAGTGTTTCCCGGACTGCCTGCTGACCAATAATATATTTACTAGGCAAGAGATTTACCAATCAAAAGCTGTCTTACTTAACATATTTGAGAGAGGAATTAAGAATAGCTAGGATATTTTGGTCAAAAACTTTTCTGCCTAAAATTAAGAAGAAGTAAGTTTGCAGAGTTGTTTTTATGTTTGATGGTCATAAACCAGATGTAAATTTAGACATAAACTAAAACCTGTATTGACAGAATCATCTGTGTGTTTGATTTCATATCTTTCTAAGGTCTTATCGTCCTTACTTCCAGGCAAATGAGCTTCTCCAACATTCCCGACAAGTTCAAAATAAGATTGAAAAGGAAAGAATGTTAAGGGAATCCTTAAAGGAGTATCAGAAAATCAGCAATCAGGTGGACCTATCCAGTGTTTGTGCTCAGTATAGGCAAGGTGAGAAACGAAATGTTTCATACCTTCTGCTCAACTCAGAGGCAAATCTTCCTTCAATTTTCAGTGGCCCAAGTGATAAGACATACAAAATAAATGTCTTATGTCTTAGTATGTGATGACTGTACCAGCTTCTATAAGCCAGCTAAAGAAAAATGTATCCACTTAATAATATGCCGTTAACTCTTTCCCATTAGTGCGTTTTTATGAGGGTGTGGTGAGCTCTCTCTTACTGCTGCAGAAAAAAAAGATCCTCAGGGTCTTGGACTTCATTTCTATAAACATGGAGAACCAGAAGAGGACATTGTAGGACTTCAGGCTTTCCAGGAAAGGTGAGTTTTATCACCTTAGCAGAGTCTCAACTTTATGGATAAAGGACTTTTCTTTGTGAAAAGTTTGACTGGTAGTATTAGGAAAATAATGTTTCAAGTACAGCCCTTATAAAATTGAATTATGCTTTTCCTAAAAATGCCCATTTTATCAAAGGTGTGAATCAATATTCTAATTCTTTGCCTAGGGATAAAATTATAGTCTGGTGGGAATTCTTAAATATTTTGAACTACCTCTGTGGTTTTTCTGAAATTATATTACTGTCAGTTTTTTGTTTCTGTTTGTTTGTTTTTTTTTCAAACTTTAAACTTTATTTTATATTGGGGTATAGCTGATTAACAATAGTGTGGTAGTTTCAGGTGAACAGCGAAGGGACTGAGCTATACATATACATGTATCCTTCCCTGCCCCAAACCCCGCTTTCATCCAGGCTGGCACACAACACTGAGTCGAGTTCCATGTACTATACAGTACGTCCTTGTTGGTTATCCGTTTTGAATATACCAGTGTATACACGTTAATGTCAGTTTTAAATGCGATAAAATTTTTGGAAACGAAAGTGCTGCCTCACCCGTCCAGCGCTCAGTGTCTGGTTCTAAATGAAGATTAATTGTTCTGTTTTGTTTTAGTATTTTAAAGGATGATTTTTAAATGTTTAGAGTCTGCTAAAAATCAATGGATATTCATAAAGGAAATATATAACCAATCTAAGACATGTGTTTTGTTTTTATGAGTTCACCCTTCTAAACAAATGCTTCTCAAACCTATAGGAAAAGTGTATGGTTTGTATTATTTTTAATACCAAATTGTGTGTGTATTCAAAATTACCTTCAGTTTATATTTCGATTGTTAACCAGTTGCTAACTAAATCATGTAACCGTTCCTCTTTCATGCTTTTTCAGATTAAACAGTTACAAGTGTATTACGGATACACTTCAGGAACTGGTAAATCAAAGTAAGGCCGCGCCTCAGTCTCCCAGCGTCCCCAAGAAGCCCGGGCCTCCGGTGTTGTCATCTGATCCCAACATGCTGAGTAATGAAGAAGCAGGACATCATGTAAGGGACATAGTGTGTTTTCATTCTGAAAATGCCTGCCTTTAGAAGTTTTACACGGTGGTGGCAGTGGTATAATCATCTAGGGAAAGGTGATAGCTCTCAGAACTTACCGTTTAAAGATTCTTGATTTCTTGCTAGAGGTTTAAAAGGCTGAAGGTCAGGTCAAGCATTTAACTGTGCTAATTTCTGCTGTTTTGTTTTTTAGTTTGAACAAATGCTTAAATTGTCGCAGCGATCCAAAGATGAGCTCTTTAGTATTGCCCTTTATAATTGGCTAATACAAGCAGACCTTGCAGATAAACTTCTACAGGTAAATATTTTTTATAGCAATAGTGTTAATTTATATTTTTAAGTAGCATTAACTCAGTGTGTTAGTATATATGGTTATTAGGAAATACCAACCGTTAGGTATTAGTGAAAAGCCAGGCAATGTAATACTTTTTTCTATTGAGCAAGGTATCCGTTGCTCTCATTTTCTTGTTATTTAGAAGCTGATTGGGATTGTTTATATTGTGGCGTGAGAATCAATGGATTATGAATTTGGAGACCTGAACTTTGTCTTAACTCTGCCATTAAGCTGCTTCACAAATGTCCTTTCACTACCCTAAGTGTCAGTGTTCCTCACTCTGTAAAATGGCAACAGTTTGTGGCAAGGATGTCTGAGCTCAGAGGCTAGAAATCAGTAACTGTGTTTTCAAAGTTTATTAAAAGATTTCCAATTGGATTGTAATAAATTATTTTTATCAACATAATACACCTGGCATAGCAAATCTTTGATAATTTATAATGAGAAAAATTGCCCCTTCCTTATCTGTTACTGGATTATAATATTGCTTATAAAACAAGGCACACCTATAAAATGATGATATATTTATTATGTAAAGAGCAAGTGGGAGGTCAGAAAATGTTTCTGAACAACTGTACAATTTCCAGATTGCTTCTCCATTTCTGGAGCCACATCTAGTACGAATGGCCAAAGTTGATCAAAACAAAGTTCGTTATATGGATCTACTCTGGAGGTATTATGAGAAGAACAGAAGTTTCAGCAGTGCAGCTCCGTCCTGTCCAAACTGGCTGACATGCATAGGTATGGCCTCCCATTCTCATGGTGCTGAGTAATTGATGACTGGACCATATCTAGTTACTGCATCCAGACTTCAATCTTTAAATTTTAAATTTAAGATTTTAAGAAAACTTTATTCAGGTTATACGTATATAGAATTTTTATGAGTGTACTTGGATTTACCTAAAGTGAAAGTGTTGGTCACTCAGTCATGTCTGATTGCTTGTGACTCCACGGACTGCAGCCTGCCAGGCTCCTCTGTCCATGGGGATTCTCCAAGCAAGAATACTGGATTGGGTTGCCATGCCCTTCTCCAGGGGACCTTCCTGACCCAGAGATGAACCTAAGTCTTCAACATTGCAAACAGATTCTTTACCATTTGAACCACATGGGAAGCCCTGGATTTACCGAAAGTTGATAGTTTTTTCTTTTTGTTTGTTTTATTTTTAATAATATGTAAAGGTACCAAATAACTCCTACTAAACAGACTCTATTCAAACTATTTTTCTAAACCTTTTTTCTTTAAACTATGTCTTTAGATTCTTTCCTACTGACAGCAAGTCATTACTATTATTAATTGAAAGGGACAAAAAATGCTTCTCAAAGGCTTTATAATTTTAAATGTTTAACAAATTCCAGACCAATTTCCTCAACTCTTCCATTGGTTTAAGCTCCTAACAAGGTCTTACAGCATATATATTACAGAGTGTTAACCGTTCTATTACAGAAGGCATTGATATCCAATTAGATTGTTCTATAAAGACAACTTAATAGAATTTTGGAAAGATTATTAATTTTACCCTCTTCATTAGAAATGTTGCCCAAAGAATATGGTGCTATTTTTAGAACATAAGGTTATGAGAGGAGGTGTTTGAGGCAAAGCTGTGATTAAACCATGTTAATCAGATGTGGCTGATAGCAAGTGGGAGAGTGTGCACTCACGCAGTTGCAGTTACTTCTTACAAAGAATATGGTGCTATTTTTAGAACATAAGGTTATGAGAGGAGGTGTTTGAGGCAAAGCTGTGATTAAACCATGTTAATCAGATGTGGCTGATAGCAAGTGGGAGAGTGTGCACTCACGCAGTTGCAGTTACTTCTTGCCCTCTCTGGTCATAATAATCACTTGATTTTCACAAGTTCCCCTCACATACAGAAAATGACATATCGTAGTGACTTCAATTTGTCTTTGGACAAAAGGAATTTGAGCTAACAAAGACCTAAAATGTATTTCGGAGTAAAGGCCTTGGTCAAGTCATAGTTTTTGTATAATTAAGAATTGACCAAAAACACACACACACACAAAAAACAAAATTAAGACAAAATGACAGCATTATTAAATATTTAATTCGCTATAGCTCTATCTTAAGGTTCTGTAATTCATTTCTTTATCCAGTATTTGAGTGCCTATTATCTTCTGCCCCCAGAGGCACATACGGACTGGGACCTCATCCAGGCCTTCAGAATCTCATTTCTGGATTACTCCTGTCATTCCTTTTAGTCCATCCAAGTACCATTACTGTGCAAATCTTTGTAAGGCACTTCTGTCACGCTGCTCATTGCTCGCACTATTAGAGTGGCCCTTACTTATCTTTTCATTTGGATTTTTGGACCTTTTTCCTGTTATCACAGTTACTACATTCTTGTTATAAAATATTCAGAAATCCTCTTTTAAAAACAGTGCCCATTGTCCATTTCTACTTCACACACACATGCAACCTAATTTCCCCTGCATGTGAGGACCCTGTGCATCTAGTCTTTAGCTCTTAACTTAGCATCCATCTCTTTCCACAGTAAAATCTTTCTCCAACTATTATTTTACTCTTTCTCACTGCACTCCTTTTTATATATGTAAACTGTACCAAATAAGTTGGCAGCTGTAGAATATTCTACTTTAAGTAATTTGGAAATGTTATCCACTTTCAAAATGTTTGTTTCAAGTGTTTTTTTGTTTTTTTGTTTTTTTCTTCAAGAGATGAGAGGGGGAAATAAAGCCTTTATGAAACAAGGCTTCCAAAGGTACAGAGTCTTTTGTTTTCTTTGTCCATATATATCTTTACTACTTACAAGGACCTTTTTAATATTTTTGACCCTCATAATCACCCTGTGAGGGAGGCAGATTTCAATTTTTCATTCTACCAAGGTATTTTTCTCCATTAAACACTGAAGAATGCCAGGAAGAGTTTGTTCTTGGACCCCAGTTTCCATGTATTTTAAGAATAAATACAGGTTTTTGTAAAAGCAGTTTTTCTAAGTTTCAGAAATTGCATTAAACATTTTTTATTTTCCTAATTCATCCTTTACACAGGAGAAATTTCTCAAGTTCGCCTTTGGATTCTTTTCAGAGTCACTTACTCAGCAGCACTTTTAGCTGAGAAGTGTGTCTTTGTTTCGCTCACGTTCTTTGAGGAGCGGATGGGTGTTGACTCTCCAGATGGAGGTGTTCTGAAGATCAGGGTTGGGCTCTTCTTGCCTTTGGACGAGATATACCATGATTTAGGTTTGCAGAACTTAGGAGTCTTTCTTTCTGGGTTCTTCAGGCTGAGTTTGCTTGTGCGAGTGCTAGGATTGCTCTTCAGTGCTGATAGAAAGCTTCTCCTTTTATCACGACGTTTAACCGTTCTGTTGCATTGTTTTACAAGTAATCAACAATACATTTTTGTGGTCTTTGTACTTTTTCAGAATTTTTGCTTCCTTAAAACTGAGCATATAATTTCTTCTCAATTAAGAAGTTTCTGCATTTTGGGTATCAATTTGGGTTTGGCCACATTAAAGTAGATAAATGAAGAATATGAGGAATAATAAAAAGTTTTCTTTAACTTTAGAAGGTTCCAACTTTTAATATACTGAAGTTTTAAAATAGATACTTTTTTGGATATAAGTATTTCTTTATGTGTTCACTTAAATTGTGGATCTCTTTTGTTAGAAATCCTCTACTTTTTCAAGTTTCAAATGGCCTTTTATGTTAGTTTGGTATAAAATAGTACATCATAACTGATATATATATATGGCTCCTTAAGAATTCACATAAATAAAAGGATTTTCCGCCTCCAGCACAGAAATTTCACTTCAGCAGCGACTAGAATACATTGCTCGTGCCATCCTTAGTGCCAAAAGTTCCACTGCCATTTCATCGATAGCTGCAGATGGTGAATTCCTTCATGAATTAGAAGAAAAAATGGAAGTAAGTGCTAACAATACTTAAGCCTATCCACACTGATTATTAGTCACGTGTTAGTCCACTTCTCTTCTTCCCCTAATAGTAGGTCTGTAGCAATCAGTATTAATTTTAATCTCTTCTGCTTCTTTCTTTTCATATTTATATATAAATAAAAAATTTTAACAATACAGCACTTGGGTCCTAGGGCATTGCTATAATCTAAAAGTTTTCTCTGTGACATTTCTATAGGTTTATTCTAACTCTTCTAACACTAAGCAAATTATATTGCATTCACCATTAATTCCAGAGATTATAATAGATGTACGTATGAAGTAGCATGGGCTAAAGCCTTTACTAAGAGACACACGAATGTATATGTAGTGGTCCATATACAAAAGCTTATTCCTCAATCACAAAAATCCAGAGTTAGTGTTCCTGATTGGCATGTGGCTTTCTTCCACTTGGGTTTTTTTTTTTTTTTTTTTTTTTAACAGTGGGAAGAAGTGATAAGAGAGCATGTCAAAAGCACATTCACTCTTAAAAACCCTCAGCCCCTAGTGGCATACTTATGTTCACATTGCTTTGAAGAGAACTTAGTCTTAGGGCCAGACTCCATGCAGAGGAGGCTGTGAAGCAGAGTTCTGGCCATTTTGTCTGGCTGTAATCATGGGAGAAACTGGTGTCGGGGGGCAGCAAAGGCTCTGAGGCACAGCCAATCCCTGGGTAATCCTCTTTGTTGTAATGAAAGGTTGCTAGTCTATTCTAATGAAAACCTTTATACATTTTTTTTAAATTGAGGTAGAATTGACATAACAATTGCTCAGGTATACAACATAATGATTAAATTTTTCTATATATTGTAAAATGATCACAATAAGTCTGGTTAGCATTTGTCACCATACATGATTACAAAAAAATTTTTTTCTTGTGATGAGAATTTTTTAATATCTACTCTCTAGGCAGCTTTAAATATGCAATACAGTATCATTAACTGTAGTTACTATGCTGCTATTTTATTTTAACCAACTTTGTTATTTAGCAAACAAACTTAAAGTCAGATACTAGGAGTCATTTCTCCAAATACCTGGTGATTTATCATGAAGAACTTAAGATTTGCTTTTTTCTACCCGAACCAGGTTGCCAGGATCCAACTTCAGATACAAGAAACACTACAAAGGCAGTATTCCCATCATTCTTCTGTACAGGATGCAATTTCTCAGCTGGATTCTGAACTAATGGACATAACTAAGGTAGTGAAAAGGCAAATGAAATCCCTGTGATAATCAGCTATTATCTACAAATTCCTTGTTTCCTTTGCATTTTCCTTTGTGTTTAAGAAAGCAATTGAGCCATCTTTGGAAGCACATCACTGGGCTGAAACCACCATGTTACCTCACCCTTAGAGCATGTTTCTTTTTCCAAGCCACTTTCTGTCAAGAATCTATCAACCTCACATGGGGCTTTGTTAAAACTCCTGCCATTTCATTTATGGGCTGTTTCTTGTCTTGAAAAATAATTTATATTTGCCCAACTTGCCAAGCCTCTCCCATCTCCCACTCTGTACCCTCTGGAACGGTTTCTTTTTCAATTATTACTGGACATTTGTCTGAGTACCCAGACGCATCCTTAGATTTGTCAGTATATCCATGATCTTTTCAAACCTTAGTTTGGACAATGCTAGTTCTAAAAGAAGTGTCTCTGAGGCATCTTACTCTTAGCCAAGGGGAAAAAAAAGGCACACATATTGAAATCTGTTTAAATGGGTTAACTATTCTTAATCTGGCATTATGACAACCTACACAACATCACATATTTATATCACATTTTAGGAACTTCAGATAACATCTTTGGTTACTTTTAACTTTCAGGGGGTTCTTTATTGTTAATTTCTGAATACTAACCTCTTGATGGATGTTGGCATTTTCTCCTACAGCTTTATGGGGAGTTTGCTGACCCATTTAAACTTGCAGAATGTAAACTTGCAATAATTCACTGTGCGGGTTATTCAGACCCTATACTGGTGCAGACACTTTGGCAAGATATCATAGAAAAAGGTAAGTGTTCACAGCTAGGTCTGTTAGCTACACATTATTTAATGACTTGGTAGACGAGTGAATGTACACTGTTAGTGATCATATATTAAGGGCTCATGAAAATTGTATATATCTAAGCAGAGGGTAAGTGACAGGTACCTGGATATGGTTGAAGGTGATCCTCTAGAGAAGGATTCCAGTGAATGAGAGGACCCTCAGAAAAGATTGTGATTTTTGTGGTTTGTTCTGCTTAGTAAGGAATTCTGAGATACTTAGCTCAGCATCCCATAACCAGTCCCCTTCTAAGATGAAAGTATATCAGACACTAACAGAAACACAGAATCTATTATATTAATGTGAATACAGACAAGCTCTATCATATTTTGTCCCTTGAGACACAATAAAATAGTTTAAACTTTTCACATTAAAAACACTTTGGGGAGAAGGAAATAGCAACCCACTCCAGTATTCTTGCCTGGGAAATCCCATGGACAGAGGAGCCTCATGGGCTACAATCCATGCAGTCTACAAAGAGTAGGATTTAACTGAGTGACTAATAATTTCACTTTCAGGGAACTAGATCCCATGCCACAAGGCCAAAAATTAAAAACAAACAAACAAACACACACTTTGGGTTTCTAATGACATGTCCTTTCTTACAGAACTAAATGAAAGTGTGACGTTGAGCTCCCCAGACAGGATGCACGCTCTTAGTCTCAAGATTGTGCTCCTGGGCAAGATATATGCCGGCACACCTCGCTTCTTTCCTCTCGGTGAGCCATAACTTCAGCTATAGTCATGGGGCTTTTGTCTTCTCTTTGTTTTGATGGTGTTCTTCATTGACATGGAAAAATAATGGTTTTTAAAGTAAAATCATTTTGTTGTTGCAGTTTATCAGCTTTGCAGTTTAATTCTACCTCTCCAGAAAGAAACACTTCCAAAGAATAGTAGGATATGTTGATGAATAGTTTTAGATGTGAAACTTTCTTTGCTTGACCTTCCAGGTTTAAATAGCTATGTTGAAATAATGCTAACAAACCACAGTGTTATATTATTGGCAACACTATACATGTTTGAAGAGAAGGGAAAAACAGCTGATATTTTCATGAGTTGATGATCTGTGATTGGTTTAACTGCTCCCTGTATATATTGAGGACATATTTTTCTTTAAAATAGCAAGTAATTGTGTTAAAAATGTTATTTCTGTGAATCCCTTTCTTAACCAGATTTGTAAGGTAGTAAATCTATTATGAGCCATTTGCCAACTTGTAAAGTCTTCTTCAGTCGTAAAACAATAGACTCAACATAAATACATTCATACAGTAGAATGTTAAATAAGCACTTTGTGCTTTCGAAAAGTGTTGAGAAACATGAAGATACTTATAACTGTATATTGTTTTTAAAATATGAAGATACAGACTTGTTTACAGGTCTTCTCTGATTTAGGATTTATTCCTGGGCATGGTAAGAAATAAAACTGTTATAATCATACCCTTATTTTTTATAAGTATAGTATTAAAAACTGTCTATGTCATTTCAGTTCAGTTCAGTTCAATTGCTCAGTCGTGTCCAGCTCTTTGTGGCCCCATGGACTGCAGCACGCCACACTTCCCCATGCTTGACCTTCCAGGTTTAAATAGCTATGTTGAAATAATGCTAACAAACCACAGTGTTATATTATTGGCAACACTATACATGTTTGAAGAGAAGGGAAAAACAGCTGATATTTTCATGAGTTGATGATCTGTGATTGGTTTAACTGCTCCCTGTATATATTGAGGACATATTTTTCTTTAAAATAGCAAGTAATTGTGTTAAAAATGTTATTTCTGTGAATCCCTTTCTTAACCAGATTTGTAAGGTAGTAAATCTATTATGAGCCATTTGCCAACTTGTAAAGTCTTCTTCAGTCGTAAAACAATAGACTCAACATAAATACATTCATACAGTAGAATGTTAAATAAGCACTTTGTGCTTTCGAAAAGTGTTGAGAAACATGAAGATACTTATAACTGTATATTGTTTTTAAAATATGAAGATACAGACTTGTTTACAGGTCTTCTCTGATTTAGGATTTATTCCTGGGCATGGTAAGAAATAAAACTGTTATAATCATACCCTTATTTTTTATAAGTATAGTATTAAAAACTGTCTATGTCATTTCAGTTCAGTTCAGTTCAATTGCTCAGTCGTGTCCAGCTCTTTGTGGCCCCATGGACTGCAGCACGCCACACTTCCCCATCCATCACCAACTCCCAGAGCTTGCTCAAACTCATGTCCATCAAGTCGGTGATGCCATCCAACCGTCATCCTCTCTCGTTCCCTCTTGCCCTGCCTTCAGTCTTTCCCAGCATCAGGGTCTTCGCATCAGGTGGCCAAAGTATTGGAATTTCAGCTTCAACATCAGTCCTTCCAATGAACACCCAGGACTGATCTCCTTTAGGATGGACTGGCTGGATCTCCTTGCAGTCCAAGGGACTCTCAGGAGTCTTCTCCAGCACCACAGTTCCAAAGCATCAATTCTTCAGTGCTCAGCCTTCTTTATGGTCCATCTCTCACATCCATACATGACCACTGGAAAAGCCATAGCTTTGACTAGATGGAC
The DNA here is from genome assembly GCA_006408675.1 of Madoqua kirkii. NCBI lineage: Eukaryota > Metazoa > Chordata > Mammalia > Artiodactyla > Bovidae > Madoqua > Madoqua kirkii. The sequence goes on from SJYC01150463.1 coordinate 11,050, forward strand.
CTTTGTTGGCAAAGTAATGTCTCTTCTTTTTAATATGCTGACTAGGTTGGTCATAGCTTTTCTTCCAAGGAGCAATCATCTTTTAATTTCATGGCTGCAGTCACCATCTGCAGTGATTTTGGAGCCCCTCAAAATAAAGTCTCTCACTGTTTCCACTGATTGGTAAAATAAAAAGCAACCATATGAGTATGTGAAGCTTGATAATTTTAATAGCAAAATGACCACATTGTACACAGTACCTTTTGAAGGTATTTCTTCTTTGACTTAAGATTGTTAATTGTTTAGCCCAATAAAATTTAGAGTAGAAGAGAACTTCTTTTTTCTATCACTCTGTCAAAGGCAAACAGGAAACTTTCTGTCTCTATAGGTTTGCCTGTTTTGGTATATGCCTTATTTTATATTCAAAGAATTATTTGTTTTGAAAATTGTTTTTTAAAAAATTTCCCTCTAGAAGCTGCTTAGTTATGAATAGGACTTACTTTTTAGTATCAAGGGTTAACAAATGTAAAACAACAACAATTAGTGATTATATGAGGTGAAGGACATGTTAACTAATTTTATCGTGGAAAACATTTTGCAATATGTTTTAGATCATCACATTTACACCTTAAACTTACACAGTGCTATATGTCAATTATATCTTGGTAACACTGGGGCAAAAGTAGAGTTAACAATCCCAACTGATCTTTTTCTCTCCCCAGATTTTATTGTGCAGTTCTTAGAGCAGCAAGTTTGTACTTTGAACTGGGATGTGGGTTTTGTGATACAGACAATGAACGAAATTGGAGTGCCATTACCTAGACTACTGGAAGTATATGATCACTTGTTCAAGTCACGGGTAAGGAAAATATTAAATAAAATAATTTAGTCAAATCAATTTAATTTTCTAGATACAGGAGCGGATTTTTTTGGTTGTGTGCTTATAAGTATCATATAATAGAGTTGCATCAGAAATTTGCTTCATTCATTGAGTGTCAGAAATTATCATGCTTCAGACTTTTGATACCAGTAATGAGAGTTGCTTTGTTGTATACCATGATAAAAATCAAATATTTTTCAGTATCAATAAAGTATAATTACATATGCTTTACTTTTAGTGGAATAGGCTAAATAC
>SJYC01150464.1:0-33245 GCA_006408675.1 Madoqua kirkii
TACCAGTAATGAGAGTTGCTTTGTTGTATACCATGATAAAAATCAAATATTTTTCAGTATCAATAAAGTATAATTACATATGCTTTACTTTTAGTGGAATAGGCTAAATACGTTAAGAATTACTTACTTTAAAGGAATAGAACTTTTCCTGGTGGTCCAGAGATTAAGACTCCACCTCCCAACACGAGGCATGTAGGTTTGATCCCTGGCTGGGGAACTGAGATCCCACAAGCCACAGGGCAGATAAGCCCGCACACCACAGCTAGAGAGCCTGAGTGCACAGTGAAAACACAGCGCAGCCAAAAAAGAAAAGTAAATAAAGGAACAAAATATCATTCACTGTAAAAACAAAATATTTATTCTCAATCCTTGTAACCTCATCTAAAATATCAGTGCTTAAAGAACTTTCTCTGCACAAGAAAAGGAAGATATAACTATATGGTGACGTCGGATGACTAGGCTTATTATGGTGATCATTCTGCATCATTTTGAATGCAAAGAGCAAATCACTATATTGTACACCTGAAACTAATTCAATGTTATATGTCAGTTATTCCTCAGTTTTTTTAAAAAAAGATCTTTCTCACCATATTTAACCTTATTGGACTTATGTTTTTGTAATTTTTATCCTAAGATGAAAGAACTAAACGAAACCTGTTGAACTGGCTTGTGTTCAATACTAGTCATGATTATAGTAGCTTCATCAGAACATTCATACAGTGCTTTCCAAGGCACTTACTTATCTCATTAAAACTCACACCAAGCCTTTGACGGAAATGAACAACTAATAATATTCCATCTACATCTGACAAGAGCAGAGATGTTAAATAACCTATTCAAGTCACATGGCTAGTAATGGTGGAGTCAGAACTGGAATTAAGATTCTCTGATTACTGGTTTAGTCTTTCTTTTTTTTTGGTTTAGTCTCTTATTCACACTATCAGATTAAATCTGCATAGGTTCCAGGTAAGAATCGTGTCACAGTCAATAGGAAGAAATGGATTCTTTTCTTCCCTGTTATCCAGGTTCCTAAACAGCAAATTAATATGCTCTGCAAAGTGCAATGATACATCAAATATTCTTCCTAAATGATATCACAGTACAGTTTTCAGTGCACTGAACTCTGATGAATACTTTAACCAATATAAGTGAGGGAAAAATGAGTTGACACAATTCACCTTAAAATTTATGATGTGTGTTTTCTTTATAGGATCCATTCTGGAACAGAATGAAGAAGCCACTACACCTTTTGGATTGTATACATGTACTATTGACAAGATATGTTGAAAATCCTAGCCAAGTTTTAAATTGTGAGAGGTAACTATGAATTAGATAGTGTTGTGTTAAAAGAGGTAACTATAATTAAACTGTGTTATATGCCAAAGGTTTTTAAATTCATTGGATAAATATCTGGGTAACAAATTTGGAGAGAGTGGGGCACAATACAGAGCCTAAAAGAAGTATGGGAGATTTAAACTTGTATATGTTTGCAGAAACTGTTTGATATCAGTTAGCACATATAAAAGGTGAGAGTTTTTCCATTTTCCAGCCCTTGTACTGATTTCTCCCTGTAAATGAAAGGCTAAAATTAATGAATTACTGCTGAACTCCTTCCATTTTGAATGAGCAACTTAGGACGTGCCATTATGTCTTTGGGGATATTATTGGCCGTTTCAAGATACATTTGTTTGAGGAGACCAAATGAATGTAAATATTTAATATTAATTTAAGGAGTCATTCCTTACTACCTTCCTTCTCATTGTAACAATCTTTGAAAGGAAACTGATGGTATGTGGTAATCTACCTACCCCCTGGGTGTCTTTCTCTATTTTCATTTATTTGCCATTTACTTAATCACATGATCCTTCCTCTTCTGTGGGCCTTTATTAAGTAAGATTAGCAGAAGTTGAAGGGAAGTTGTATAGGAGGAAATGTTTCTGAATCTGTAGAAGGCTGAATGGGTGTCTTTCTCTTTACAGGAGAAGATTCACGAATCTCTGCCTGGATGCTGTTTGTGGTTATCTGGTCGAGCTCCAGTCGATGACTCCTCAGCAGCAGTACAAGCCGTCACCGGAAACTTTAAATCTCTTCAGGCTAAACTAGAACGGCTTCATTAATTATTGTAATGTATTTTCATCCCTGTTTTTAATCTGTAAAATAAAAACTCAGCTGGGTCCAGCTATCACATGCTCTAAATCTAAGAATTTAAGAACGATTTTAGTAGAAATGTGTTGTTGGCTGTTGTCAGAGAGTACATTTGCAGGTGAATTCTTTTTTACTACATGATACTATTTTGCTTTTTAATAATCAAAAACAAATAAGGTTATGATTTTAACGCAAGGATAAACATGTAAAAAACTCTTGTTTTGAATTTATATGCTCATTGTCAAGTTAGTTCAAGTATCAAAACTTAAATAGGCTAGCTGAGTAGGTACAGTCCCATTTAGTAGATTCTACAACAGTTCTTAAATAAGCAAATAAACACTGTCTCTTTTAAAAAGTTTTTAAAATTTTGGGGTTCATCTTTGGAAAAAAATTTCTTCTAACTACTGATTTTGTCAGTTACAGTCCTTGTAGTGCACACCTGATTGTTTTTTCTGAGCAAGTGATAAACTTGTATTTAATGGTCCATGTCCTATCTCCCCTACAGGGAGATACTGTTTTTCCTCATCATCCACCTAGCTCTTCTTTGTCCTGGGACTACTGATTCCTTTAAACTGCTGTCTCTGAAAGTGTGTGCACCAGACCAGCACATCAGCATCATCTGGGCATTTGTTAAAATCCTGATTCTCCAGCCCAGCACTGCTTTAAGGCCCTTCATGGTGTCCTAGGACATGTCAGGTTGAGAACCACTGCGGTAGAAGATATGACCAGTTCATGGATGGAGCTTCCCATCTGATGCCTCCTCCTCCCTTGCCCATCAGTAACCACAACACCTGAGTTTCACCCGAGACACACCATATATGAAGCAAAACTGTTCATAATATAGTTTCTAATCTTCCAGCAGAATTAGGTTGGCAAAACCAAGTGCCCAAAGTCATGGCAACAAAAGAGAAAAGTCTGGCGGTGACCAGGACTCACAGAAAAACAAGAACATGGACTCCTTTCCTCTTACCTTTTCTTACCAAGAGTAATGGCCTTCTACCTGTTGTCACTAATGTATGTTTGATGGTTTTCAAAATACATTTTGAAAATATTTTTCCTTCCACTTTTATGTTTTTCCCAAGATCATGGGTTGCCCTCTCCACAGTTATTCTCTTAGAATTTAGCTCCCTTTCTCCTATAATCTCCTTATTTATAATGTTTAATGGAATGTCAAAATGGTGCCTTCCACCACCTCTCATATTTTTCAGCTTTTCAGTTCCTTAAGTTTAGATTTTTTTTGAATATGTAAAATGAGTGTATGCTACACATTGTTCTATAAATTTAAAATTCTATCATGTCTACTTAAGATGAAAGTCTTGCTTAAATGCTATATTTAGCCATGATTCCAGTTCTGCTACAAGCACATTTATCCACAAGAACATTAATATGTATGTTAAGTTTACAGAACTCAAAATAATGAAGCTACATCTTCCATAAGGAATGTAAGCTAATGTGGCTAAATGGTCTTTAAGAATCCGGAAATCTGAATCATTTATTTAACACCTTATATAACAGCTTTAAGAATTCTAGCCACATAGCGCATGTTTTCAATGTCATTTGGAGGGTAAGAAATTAAGATCCTCTTCTCCTTTTTAATCATCTGGGAGAGTGTAAAACCTTAACATTCTAAGAGTCACTTCAATAACCTGTTTAAAACAGATATTCCACCTTCAATGTGATAATGATACTGGTGGTAAGTGAATCAAACTTGGAGTAGCATTGTTCTATCACGTTTATCAACTTTGTTTATATACTTTATGTTTGGTTTTCATTCAACACATCATTTCTTTATAGTAACTATTAAACATCTATTGGCAATGAATGATAAGTAGAATATATGAAACAGTGCATTCATTATAGGCAGTGAGGAATCACTGAAAGTCCTGATTGTGACACATATTTCTAGATAGATCATTTTAGTGTGGCAAAATGGTTAAGAAAGAAAAAAGCTGTTTTGGGGACTTCCCTGGCAGACCAGTGGTTAAGACTCCAAGCTCCCAATGCAGGGATGGGTTCCATCCCTGGTCAGGAAACTAGATCCCACATGTTGGCTGCAACTAGAGATTCCGCATGTGGCAAAGAAAGTTCCACGTGCCACAACTAAGGCCCAGTGCAGCTAAGCAAATATAAAAAAAAATTTTTTAAGAGAAATGTTTTTTAACTGTACAAGGTATAGGATATTAGTCCTGAAATGCATGAAATGTACGTTCAGCTTTTCTTTAATATACCTGACTACTAGTGACTTGTTGTTGAAACCCTCTGCTCTCATCTTTTATGTTTTATAGTTGACTTCATCTCAAGGGCTCACAAATTCCTCATTCTCTTCCTCAGGATACTTCCCTCCTCCATCTTTTTTCCTCTTCTTCATGAGGGGGAAAATATGGTAGGGATACAGTTGTATCAAGGAAATAAAGAAATAGAACACTGAACCTAAATGTCTTGAAAGGCATATGCTTTCCTTCCATTTTTTATTAGTTTTTTTCATTTAAATTTCCTTAATAATTTTTTTCAGGTTATTTTTGAGTCTTCTGATGAATCATTTAAATTCTTGGAAGTTTTATTTTGCTCATAAGGAAAGTTTCCTCATAAGGAGGTTGAAGCCAAGTGTTAAGACTTTTAAATCCAAAAATTTGTACGAGCTAATATATATTTTTATTGTTTTGTTGTTCCGCTCCACATATTAGTTAAAATACTGTTGTTTTTATTCTTCCTTTTGGATGAACCATATCTACTGTATTATGTTAGAAATTAAACACTTATTTTAGAACTTTGCTATGGAAGAATAACTCTTTTTAAGATTAATGGAGGGGACTTCCCTGATAGTCCAGTGGTTAAGAAACCACCTGCCAATGCAAGGAATACCAGTTCAGTCCCTGCTCCAGGAAGGTCCCACATTCCACTGAGTATCTGAAGCACATGAGCCAAGAGCCCATGCTCAGCAACAAGAGAACCCGTGCAGTGAGAACCTGTGCACAGCAGGAAGGAGTAGCCCCTTGTTTGCTGCAAATACAGAAAGCCCACACGCAGCAATGAAGACCTAGTGCAGCCTGAAATTGCTGCTGTTCAGTTGCTCAGTCCTATCCAACTCTCTGCCACCCCACGGACTGCAGCACGCCAGGCTTCCCTGTCCTTCACCATCTTCTGGAGCCTGCTCAAACTCGTGTCCACTGAGTTGGTGATGCTGTCCAACCATCTCATCTTCTGTCATCCCCTTCTCCTCCTGCTTTCAATCTTTACCAGCATCAGGGTCTTTTCCAGTGAGTCAGCTCTTTGTATCAAGTGGCTGAAGTACTGGAGCTTCAGCATCAGTCCTTTCAATGAGTATTCAGGACTCTCAAGTCTTCTCCAAACCACATTTCAAAAGCATCAGTTCTCAGCACTTAGCCTTCTTTATGGTCCAATTCTCACATCCATACATGACTACTGAAAAAACCATAGCTTTAACTATACAGACCTTTGTCGGCAAAGTAATATCTCTATTTTTTTTTAATACACTGTCTAGGTTTATCAGTTTTTCTTCCAAGGATCAAGCGTCTTAATTTCATGGCTGCAGTTACCGTCTTTAGTGATTTTGGAGCCCAAGAAAATAAAGTCTATCACAATTTTCAATGTTCTGCCATAAGGGTGGTGTCATCTGCATATCTGAGGTTATTGATATTTCTCCCAGCAATCTTGATTCCAGCTTGTGCTTCATCCATCCCAACGTTTCACATGATGTACTCTGCATGTAAGTTAAATAAACAGGGTAACAATATATAGCCTTGATGTGCTCCTTTCCCAATTTACAATCAGTCCATTGTTCCATGTCCTGTTCTAACTGTTGCTTCTTACAGGTTTCTCAGCAAGCAGGTAAGGTGGTCTGGTATTTCAATCTATTTATTTTCCACAGTTTGTTGTGGTCCGTACAGTCAAAGTCTTTAGCATAGTCAATGAAGCAAAAGTAGATGTGCTTCTGGAACTCTCTTGCTTCTTCTGTGATCCAATAGATGTTGGTAATTTGATCTCTGGTTCCTCTGCCTTTGCTATATCCACCTTGAACATCTGGAAGTTCTCAGTTCACATACTATTGAAGCCTAACTTGGAGGATTTTGAGCATCACTTTGCTAGTGTGTGAAATGAGTGCAACTGTGAATAGTTTGAACATTCTTTGGCATGCCATTCCTTGGGATTGGAATGAAAATGACCTTTTCCAGTCCTGTAGCCACTGCTGAGTTTTCCAAATTTGTTGGCATATTGAGTGTGTCAGTTTTAACAGCATCCTCTTTTAGGATTTGAAATAGCTCAGCTGGATTCCATCACCTCCATTAGCTTTCTTCATATGGATGCTTCCAAAACCCACTTGACTTCACACTCCAGAATGTCTGGCTCTAGGTAGAGTGATCACATCATCATCATAATCCAGGTCATTAAGATCTTTTTGTATAGGTTTGTGTATTCTTACCACATCTTAATATCTTCTTCTGGAAGCAGAAGATATTAAGACGAACCTTTGTTAGTCCATACCATTTCTGTTCTTTATAAATAGATAATAACTAATAAATAAAAATAGATAATAAATAGCCAGTCCATTCTGAAGGAGATCAACCCTGGGATTTCTTTGGAAGGAACGATGCTAAAGCTGAAACTCCAGTACATTGGCCACCTCATGCGAAGAGTTGACTCATTGGAAAAGACTCGGATGCTGGGAGTGATTGGGGGCAGGAGAAGGGGACGACTGAGGATGACATGGCTGGATGGCATCAGTGACTCAATGGACGGGAGTCTGAGTGAACTCCGGGAGATGGTGATGGACAGGGAGGCCTGGCGTGCTGCGATTCATGGGGTCGCAAAGAGTTGGACACAACTGAGCAACTGAACTGAAAATAAATAGATAATAAATTTTAAACCTTATTCAGTTTGCCATGTGACTGTTGAAGCTCCTTCCACATTGAAAACATGAGTTAAGCACTCATTCCTCTCTCCCTGCCCCCTGCCTCCTCCTGTTTCTCTGTTTTCTACCTCAGTCTTTATCATCTAATTATTCAAATCAGACATACGGATCTCATCTTTAAATTCTTTCCCTTCCCTCCAAATTCAATTAGTCACCAATTTTTCCCCCCAGCCACACCATATGGCATGTGAGATCTTAGTCCCCAGACCAAGGATCGAATTCACTCCCCCTGCAGTGGAAGCAAGGATTCTTAGCCACTGGGCCTTCAGGGAAGTCCTAGTCACCAAATTCTAAGCAAATTATTTATTTAAGAAAGTATCTCTTCAGTTACCTCACTAGTTTAGAGTTTAATCAGGTATCCTGTTTCACTGATACACATACAATAGTCTTTGAGTAGTTTTCCTCCCTCTAACTGGACACCTTCATTTTTCGCCCCACACTAAAGTCAGTTTTCAAGAATGTAAACCTAAATATATTACACCCCTTCCTTTTCCTTCAGAAGAAATTTCAGATTCCTGATGTGACATGAGGATGCCACTGAAGTTTACAAAAGTAAAACCCAGAATCTCCAGTTCAATTCACTCAGTTGTGTCCGACTCTGCGACCCTATGTATCACAGCACACCAGGCCTCCCTGTCCATCACCAACTGCCGGAGTCTACCCAACCCACGTCCATTGAGTCGGTGATGCCATCCAACCATCTCATCCTCTGTCGTCCCCTTCTCCTCTTGCCCTCAATCTTTCCCAGCATCAGGGTCTTTTCAAATGAGTCAGCTCTTCGCATCAGTTGGTCAAAGTATTGGAGTTTCAGTATCAGTTCTTCCAGTGAATACCCAAGACTGATTTCCTTTAGGATGGACTGGTTGGATCTCCTTGCAGTCCAAGGGACTCTCAAGAGTCTTCTCCAACACCACAGTTCAAAAGCATCAATACTTTGGCACTCAGCTTTCTTTATAATCCAACTTTCACATCCATACATGACCACTGGAAAACCATAGCCTTGACTAGACGAACCTTTGTTGGCAAAGTAATATCTCTGCTATTTAATATGCTGTCTAGGTTGGTCATAACTTTTCTTCCAAGGAGTAAGTGTCTTTTAATTTCATTGCTGCAATCACCATCTTCAGTGATTTTGGAGCCCAGAAAAAATCAGCCACTGTTTCCACTGTTTCCCCATCTATTTCCCATGAAGTGATGGGACCAGATACCATGATCTTAGTTTTCTGAATGTTGAGCTTTAAGCTAACTTTTTCACTCTCCACTTTCACTTTCATCAAGAGGCTTTTTAGTTCCTCTTCACTTTCTGCCATAAGGGTCTTGTCATCTGCATATCTGAGGTTATTGATATTTCTCCCAGCAATCTTGATTCTAGCTTGTGCTTCCTCCAGCCCAACGTTTCTCATGATGTACTCTGCATAGAAGTTAAATAAGCAGGGTGACAATATGTAGCCTTGATGTACTCCTTTTCCTATTTGGAAACAGTCTGTTGAATCTCAAGTTAGTTTAAGCAAAAGCAGTATTTATTGCCCTTGAAAACTAAGAAGTCCAAATAATAGAGAAGCCTCCACATGGCTAGATCCAGAACTTCAGCATTTTCAGTCTCTGGGTGGGTTCTGTCCTCCTTTGAATTTGTTTTTTGTCTCCTGCAGTTGGCTCCATAAGTCCTGGGAGAGTGCAGGCAGTGTCAAGCTTCTTCATTTTTGTTTGCTTTAAGTGAAGTGAAGTCACTCTGTTGTGTCCGACTCTTTGCGACCCCATGGACTGTAGCCTATCAGGCTCCTCCGTCCATGAGATTTTCCAGGCAAGAGTGCTAGAGTGGGTTGCCATTTCCTTCTCCAGGGGATCTTCCTGACCCAGGAATCAAACCCAGGTCTCCTGCATTGCAGGCAGACGCCCTACCATCTGAGCCACCAGAGGTAAATTCAACAGACTAGTCCAGGAAGGGCAGTAATTAACCCAGCTTCAGTTCCAGACTCAGTGGTTGTGGGGTGCAGAATCATTCTCCAAACAATACAGAAGAGGAAGGAAGTGATTCCTGAAAAAACTGCATGTTGGGTACACCTCAGCCGACGTCTATCCACCTACCTCAGGACTAAGTTCCCTGTGCTTTGATGAAAACTCTAAACCCATAGACCCAAGAAACTCAGTGAACCTAGAGCAAGAAAACACAAAATCATACCAGAGCATGACATCAACAAATTTTCAGCAAACTAGGAACTAAAAGAACTTCCTCAGCCTGATAAAAGGTACCTGTGAAAAATGTACAGCTAAAATTGTACTTCATGGTGGAAGACTAAACACTTTCTCCTTAAAGTTAAAAATAAGATGGTTTCTCTTCAACGAGGATTGGAGGTCCTGATCAGTACCATTTGGCAAGAGAAATAAAAGACATTCAAATTGGAAAAGCAGAGTTATTCAGAACATAATTGTGTAGAAGATCCTAAAGATTATACAGAAAATAGAACTATTAAACAGAACAAATTGCTAGAACTAGTAAGTTTAGCAAGATCACAAGATACAAAGTCAATGTATATAAACCAATTCCACGGCTTCTTTTGTGGCTCAGTGGTAAAGGATCTGCCTGCCAATGCAGGAGACATGGGTTCTATCCCTGGTCCAGGAAGATCCCACATGCCACAGAGCAACTAAGCCTGTGAGTTGAGACTATTGAGCCTGTGCTCTAGAGCTTGGGAGCTGCAACTTCTGAACCCACATGCTGCAACTACTGAAGTCTGCAACCCTAGAGCAAAAAGAGAAGCCACTGCAATAAGTCCATGCACCCCAGCTGGAGAGAAGCCCCCATTCTCCACAACCAGAGAAAAATCTGCAGCAATGAAGACTCAGCACAATCAATAAATACATAAAATATTTTTTAAACTGCATTTCAATATTCTAGCAGCAAGTAGTCAAAAACTTCTAAATACTCATTTAAAATAACATTAAAAACAATAAAATAGGATTAATTTTAACTCTATATAAGCCCTATACATTGGAAACTGAGATAATCCTGGAAGAAAGTAAATGAGAAATACGCAACACTCATGGATTGGAAGAATAAACAGGAATATTAACCATGAATTCTCATTAAATGGATACATTAAAGAGTCAGTGCATTGCCAACCAGATTTATAGCACACTGTAGAAATTTACAAGCCGATTCTAAAATTTATATGGAAATCAGAGGTCCAGGATAGTGAAAACATTTGAAAAAATAAAATCTGAGAATACAGATTTCAAGATTTTGGTATAAAGCTACTGTAATTATGATAATGTGGCATTGGTATATCAATAGAGCAAAAATAGATGCAGACATAGGTACAGAAATAGATGCACATGTATATGGACAATGCATTTTCAACAAGGTGCCAAGGTAATTCAGTAGGAAAAAGAATAGTCCTTTCAATAAATGGTGCTAGAACCATGGAATATCTGGTAGTGGTGGTTTAGTTGCTAAATCGTGTTCAACTCTTGTGACTAGCCCACGAGGCTGCTTTCTCCAAGGGATTTCCCAGGCAAGAATACTGGAGTGGGTTGCCATTTTCTCTTCCAGGCTATCTTCCTGACCCAGGGATCAAACACTGGGAGCTGCAAAAACTGAGCCCTCAAGTCACAACTGCTGAAGCCTGTCACCCTAAAGCTTGTGCTCAGCAACAAGAGGAGCCTCTGCAAGGAATGGCCCATGCTCTCCACAACGAGAAGCTCATGCAGCAACGGAGACCCCGTGCAGCCGAAATAAATAATTTTTTTAAATCAAATATCCATTGTTTTCACATATGGTCACACTTAATGTTTTTGTCAGTGCATTTGTTCTCCTGTATAATTCATATCCTAAAAGAAAAGGACTAGAGTCCATTCCTCTTGACACCATTTGCAGTGAACAAAATAATTCAGATTCTAACAATTATAAAATATATCCAAAAATGCTGTAAACTTTAAAATGTAAAAGGATAAATATAAGTAAAAATCTCAAAATATTCCCATATGAAGGCGACATGATCACATATCTTAAAAAACCAAGTGAATCACAAAACAATTTGAAAAAAATAATTTTACAAGAAAATAGGAGGGCTAGTAACATAGCAGGCTAAATTGACTATAGTGTATTTCCACACTCCAGTAATAAAAATCAGAGTTTGTAATAAAGAGAATCACATGCCTAGTAATGAGAATTATTGACTATTTCATTTAGTTTCAAGTACCATCAATTAACCATTTTTTAATGTACTACCAAAAAAAAATGTTGCAAATTAACCAGACATAATGGACTCATCACTTAGAATTATTGTTTTATACATAAGATAGAGTTTTATATTATTTTTGCTCATTCATGAAAATAAAGGAGAAGCTAAATAAATTGGTTAACAATATAGTACTGTGAAATGGAATAAGCATTAAACAAAAATTAAAAAAAATAAAAATCACTGGGAATAAAAATAAAAATGGTTGTATGTAAAATAAAAATAAAAAAAATTTTTTTTAAACCCATAAATTAAATAAATAAATAAATAAATAAATAAATTGGTTAAAGTGTTCCTCGCATGATTTTACACTGATAGACCAACTTTTTGGACAAGGAAGGTTTTTTTTTTAATTGAAATATAGTTGATTTATAATTGCTACATTCAGGTGTACTGCAAAGTCATTCAGTTATCCATATATGTATATATTCCTTTTTAGATTCTTTTTCATTATCAGATCAATTCTTCTGAATTATTTTTGGACTCTGATGGGATACGTAATCCACCAGGATCCTTTATGTCCCACACCTTTGCAGGATATGCCAAGAATGTAAAACCCAGACTGCTCTTACCAGCCATTTCTGAGGAGTTTTGCAGAGGTAACATCCCAAACAATGAGCTAGTCCACTTGACAATCATAAGTGCCCAGCTCAATGTTCCTCACCTATATCCAAAAAAACAAAAAAACCCCACTCCATCCACCTAGGTGCCTGCACTGCTGGTGTGGGAACTGAGAGTCACAGGGAACCCCATGAAGATCATACTAACACTCTGCCTACTGCTTTTGCCTCAAGAAATAAAGTCCTTTTCTCTAACTACAGGTGTCTGATGTTTTCTTTCAATACCATGAAACAGTAACAGGAGAGTTGGTTAGCTTATGAGTAGGCTAAAATTCCAATCTTCACAAACCCTGAAAATACCAATTTGTGTCCATAAAAATGGTGATGAGGCATTTCTTAAACGTGTTCTACATTATATTTGGGGCTCGTGTGACCTCAATCTAGATGAATGAGACATAGGGGAGGTGGCCTTATGGGAAAGACTCTTCTTCAGCCTTATAATACATCCATCAAAAGGATTCTTCTCCCTCTCAGGGTGACTGTGGCTTGCCTGTCTTAAGTCAGGGCTTCCCTTGTGGCTCAGCTGGTAAAGAATCCACCTGCAATGAGGGAGACCTGGGTTTGATCCCTGGGTTGGGAAGGTCCCTTGGAGAAGGGAAAGGCTACCCACTCCAGTATTCTTGCCTGGAGAATTCCATGGACAGCCCATGGGTCTCAAAGAGTGGGACTTTCACTTTTGTCTTAAGTCATTGGTGTGCTGGGGCCCCTGGGACTGGGTTTTGAGAGCTGACTGTTAATTTTTCAGGGAATTTTTGAGCTGATTGATGAAAACATCATGGTGAGAAAATGTGCACCACAGAAACTGGCAAATACTGTAAATCATGGTATCTCCTCTACCTTGTAAAGCAGGTTGTCACATATTTATCTATCTTCACTGGTTTAAGTCCTATCTCGCCGATTAGTTAGCTGGGGATAGTACAACACGAGAGGACAGCGTTACATGCTATTAATGGATAGGGTTGTTGCTGCTGCTGCTAAGTTACTTCAGTCGTGTCCGACTCTGTGTGACCCCATAGACGGCAGCCCACCAAGCTCCCCTGTCCCTGGGATTCTCCAGGCAAGAACACTGGAGTGGGTTGCCATTTCCTTCTCCAGTGCATGAAAGTGAAAAGTAAAAGTGAAGTCACTCAACCATGTACGACTCTTAGCAACCCCATGGACTGCAGCCTACCAGGCTCCTCCGTCCATGGGATTTTCCTGGCAAGAATACTGGAGTGGGTTGCCATTGCCTTTCCAAATGGACAGGGTTATGTACTATTAATAAGGCTTCTGAGATTCACCTCTGAGTGTGTGGAACAGCAGTTTTCAAAGAGATAATCTGCTGAGCTATCACCCAATACCTTGTGTGTAGACTCCGCAACAGGCGCTCATTTTACATCCCCTTGATATGTCCTACATTTATTCCATATTATGTAACAAAAATAACAATCTTTCCCACTTCTCTATCACAACCCTACTCATCCTTTAAAGGTGAATCTGTTTGGGACCCAACAGATGATGGCTTTTACTTTTATCTTTGTTTAAATGTTCAAGCTGGTTTTAGAAAAGGCAGAGGAACCAGAGATCAAATTGCCAACATCCGCTGGATCATGGAAAAAGCAACAGAGTTCCAGAAAAACATCTATTTCTGTTTTATTGACTATGCCAAAGTCTTTCATTGTGTGGATCACTATAAACTGTGGACAATTCTGAGAGAGATGGGAATCCCAGACCACCTGACCTGCCTCTTGAGAAATCTGTATGTAGGTCAGGAAGCAACAGGTAGAACTGGACATGGAACAAAAGATTGGTTCCAAATAGGAAAAGGATTTCATCAAGGCTGTATATTGTCACCCTGCTTATTTAACTTATATGCAGAGTACATCATGAGAAACGCTGGGCTGGAGGAAGCACAAGCTGGAATCAAGATTGCCAGGAGAAACAACAATAACCTCAGATATGCAGATGACACCACCCTTAAGGCAGCAAGTGAAGAGGAACTAAAAGCCTCTTGATGAAAGTGAAAGAGGAGAGTGAAAAAGTTGGCTTAAAGCTCAACATTCAGAAAACGAAGATCATGGCATCCGGTCCCATCACTCCATGGGAAATAGATGGGGAAACAGTGAAAACGGTGTCAGACTTTGTTTTTCTGGGCTCCAAAATCACTGTAGATGGTGACTGCAGCCATGAAATTAAAAGACCTTGGAAGAAAAGTTATGACCAACCTAGGTAGCATATTTGAAAGCAGAGACATTACTTTGCCAACAAAGGTCCGTCTAGTCAAGGCTATGGTTTTTCCAGTGGTCATGTATGGATGTGAGGGTTGGACTGTGAAGAAAGCTGAGCGCTGAAGAATTGATGCTTTGGAACTGTGGTGTTGGAGAAGACTCTTGAGAGTCCCTTGGACTGCAAGGAGATCCAACCAGTCCATCCTAAAGGAGATCAGTCCTGGGTGTTCTTTGGAAGGAATGATGCTAAAGCTGCAACTCCAGTCCTTTGGCCACCTCATGTGAAGAGTTGACTCATTGGAAAAGACTTTGATGCTGGGAGGGATTGGGGGCAGGAGGAGAAGAGGATGACAGAGGATGAGATGGCTGGATGGCATCACCGACTCAATGGATGTGAGTCTGAGTGAACTCCGGGAGTTGGTGATGGACAGGGAGGCCTGGTGTGCTGCAGAATATGGGGTCGCAAAGAGTCGGACACAACTGAGTGACTGAACTGAACGGAACTGAAATGGTGTGTGTGTTAGTCACTCAGTCATGTCTATTTAAATGGTAGCTTTCAATATGTTTTTAAACAAACCTTTACTTTAAATAAAATAGAGAAAAGTACACAAATCATATAATAATGTTTTCTCAAAGTGAACATACCTGTTTAGCTACCGCCTCATTCAAAATATAGAACCCTAACCTAAAAGCACACGTTCTTTTCTGTGTCCTGTCCTGACACCCAGGTCTTGGTATTTGACTTACTTTTTCTTTTCTGTATGGTCATGTGTTTCCTTCTGATGGGTTTTTTAAAAGTAGAGCAACTTCAACTGCCATTGAAACAAGAGAAAATTCAGGACTTGAAAATTAAAAGGGTGCATGTTACGACAATTCCTGTTACACTTATCTAAAAATAAGGTCGAAACCACAGCTGGGCAAGCTGTGGGCACACACCTGCACAGCTCTCATCTGCCAGGTTACAGGTGTGGTGGGTCCATTTTTCCAAAGCAGAGACTCGGAAGAGAAATCAGAGAATGGTTTCTACTCTTGATGACACCTGTATTCACAGAGAGAGGGACTCTCCACATTTCCTGTATATCAAATTCAAAGCATTAGAGCATGAATATGGGCTTTTGCCACAATGCAGAGAGGACTCAGAATATACACAAGAGGGATACTATCCAAGAGGAAGAAGAAAACCCCTTTGGCTTAGTGGAAACAAAGAATCAGATATGCCTCTGTCTCAAAATCTCATGGAGACACGGTTGAAGAGAAAGTTGAGAGCAAAGTAGCTTTTCTAAATTATTGGAAAAGACTGTCCTTCAGAATGCTCTCTCTCTCTCCCAATATGGGGGTGACCCCAACAGAATAAAACACGGTGCCATGTTATAATTAGAGGAAAGAGCTGGGTCATTATTCCTGACCTGCTCTCAGCTCTTACGTCTAGTTCAAGGCACAGAACATTCTCACATGCTCTGGGGAACTTGAGAGCAAGGAGAACCCCCTGTAAAGGCAACAGAATACAGAGATGAAGGGGATGGCTGAGACTTAGGGCCTGTGATTGCATCATCAAGAGAGAAATCAAAGACTCTAGCTACAGACACTGGGCTTCCCAGGTGGTTCAGTGATAATTCTTGAGTCCAGAAGATCCCCTGGAGAAGCAAATAGCAACCCACTCCAGTATTCTTGCCTGGGAAACCTCACGGACAGAGAAGCCTGGTGGGCTACAAGTCCATAGGAGTCACACAAGAGTCAGACATAACTTGGGACTAAACGACAACAAGAAGTTATAGACACCAATGCAATAGACCCAGGAGCCAACATTAGACATCCTGAAAAAAGGATGGCTAAGAATATAAAAAATAAAAGTCGAATGCAAACACTTTCTCAGCGTCTTTAGGGCACATAACCCCTCCTCCCTCTCTCACTATGAATCCACCTTGTAGATTGAGTAGAATGAGAAAAAGACAGTCTGGAAGGCACAGCATTTATTTGAAAGAGATTTATCAAAAAAGAGATGGAATTACCATTACTTGTCAAAGTAAAGACTTTCCCTGCTACATATTGGGTTGGCAGCTCAAGGAGAATCCTTAATTGAAGAAAAAAATTTAAACTAATTTGTCTGGTAAAATAGGTGTAAATGTGCCATCTTCTCACTTTACCACAAAAGAAGCCAGCCTGAAGTCAAAGAGCAGAGGGACAGGAAGAAAAACGGAAGAGCCCTGCCTGATCAAAACTTGCAAGCTACCTGCTGAACCCCTGGGTTAATGAGCCAATCGACTTCTCTTTTTGCTAAATCCAGTTTGTGTGTGGTTCTCTATTATGATCTCTATTAGGTTTGAAGATAAGCAATTTATTAATAAATCAGCCAGCAAATCGAAGTTGGGAATTGAACATGAGATGTCTAACATACAAAACTGGACTCTTAATCACTGTGCCACAATACAAAACTCAAATGTTATTCTCTCTGCTGCAACTGCTACCACTTGCTACCTAAGGACTGGTCCAAGGACCGGCAGAATCTGTGTCACCTGGGAGCTTGTTAAGAGTCAATCTTAGGGCCCCACCTACCCCGGACCTACTGAATCAGAATCTACATTTTTAACAATATTCCCAGGTGATTCATAGGTACATTAAAATTTGAGAAATATTGTTTTAAGTCATTCTTTTCTTTGGGTTCGTACAGCATGTTCCTTATTCATCACCAATTACCTAGTCTTCTATCTCCTTACCAAATCTGTGATACCCTTGAAGACAGGAAATATGTATTACTGTTTTTAATATTCTAAGCACTTGTGATGAAGACTGCTAATCATCCATCAAAATTATTCTATTAGTCTCACTGGGTACATTGCTAATCTGTATTTCCCAGGCTGCTTTGAGGCTAGCTGTGAACAGATGATGAAATTCTCTCCAATACAACATAGCCAGAAATACTGTGTCCCACTGTACTGGACCCAGATCTCAAGACTATGAGGATGCTCCCTCCTTTTCCCCTTTCCTCTGACTTGAATCCCACTTGGACATCAGTCTTGATGATGCAACAAGATATTGGAGAATTACAGGGTGAGTATCTCGAAAGTACCTGCTGTTGCTGCTGCTAAGTCGCTTCAGTCATGTCTGACTCTGTGTGACCCCATAGACGGAAGCCCACGAGGCTCCCTCATCCCTGGGATTCTCCAGGCAAGAACACTGGAGTGAGTTGCCATTTCCTTCTCCAGTGCATGAAAGTGAAAAGTGAAAGTGAAGACGCTCAGTCGTGTCTGACTCTTCGCGACCCCATGGACTGCAGCTCACCAGGCTCCTCCATCCATGGGATTTTCCAGGCAAGAGTACTGCAGTGGGTTGCCATTGCCTTCTCCCCAAAGGTACCTAGATCTCTGAATAATTGAGCAGAGCAAACCTAACAAACTAAATTGCCCATAATAGATACACAAGTAAGAAATAATTGCATTTGTTCTCTAGGTCACTAATTTATGTAGAGGCTTTTTGATATAGTGCCCTAGTCTGTCCTAAATAACTCACTCCATCTTTTTAAAGTAATTCTTTGTTGCTGCGCTGGCTTTTCTTTAGTTGCATTGAGTGGGGGCTACTCTCTAGTTGTGGTACTTCAGCTTTTTTTCCCCCTTCGGCTTCTTATTGAAGTGGCTTCTCTTGTTGTTGTGGAGCCCTGGCACTAGGGTGTATGGGCTTCAGGTTCTTTACCACTGAGCCATCAGGGAAGCCACCACTCCATCTCATAATAGACCTCAGCTTATAATAATTCCCTTTGTTGGGGGAGAATGGCCTCAGATACACACAGAAAAGCAAGCCCTCAGCAGCCTTTTCTGCCCTATATGATCCCAGCCATAGCTTACTGATCCAAGGTAAACTCCATATCCAAACTGCACCACTTGAATTTTCCCTCCAAGAGATTTCCAATTCTGAACTGAGGCTGAGAAATACTGGAGCTGAGTCAAATTCATTAACAAGAATTTAAAGCTGCACTGCATGATATAGGAGCCACTAGCCACACGTAACTATTTGAATTTAACCAAAGTAAAAAATTCAGGGTCTCAGTTGCATTAGTTTCATTTTATGTTCTTATGTCCTGACATGTAATACTTGAGATCTGCAAAAAAATAACACATTATCAGGAGGGTTGTTCAGAGTCCCAGAATTTCAGTTTGGCAGTGTGGTCTATGTTGCCATCAGAAAACCAAAACAAAACTAAGTTACTGGTGCTCTACATTTTGGAAGCAACTAGAATGTTAATGAAGTAGACTGTTTTGGACATCTTTACAATGTTTATTTTGGACTTTATCAAGCGTGTTTGCAAAAGAGGAAAATAAGATTTACTGTCAGAATCATCAGTTTCTGTTGTTCTTGTTCAGGTGCTCAGTCATATCCAACTCTTTGTGACTCCATGGACTGTAGTAGGCCAGGTTTCCTTGTCCTTCACCATCTCCTGGAGCTTGCTCAAACTCAGGTCCATTTACTGGGTGATGCCATCCAATCATCTCATCTTCCGTTGTCCCCCTCTCCCCCTGCCTTCAATCTTTCCCAGCATCAAGGTCTTTTTCAATGAGTCAGCTCTTTGCATCAGGTAGCCAAAGTACTGGAGCTTCAGCATCAATCCTTCCAATGAATATTCAAGAATTACACATTCAGTCAGTTCAGTCACTCAGTCATGTCTGACTCCTTGTGACCCCATGGACTGCTAGCACGCCAGTCCTCCCTGTCCATCACCAACTCCCAGAGTTCACTCAAACTCATGTCCAAATGAGTTTGAGTTACTCAAATTTGAGTCAGTGATGGTATCCAACCATCTCATCCTCTGTCACCCCCTTCTCCTCCTGCCTCAATATTTCCCAGCATCAGGGTCTTTTCAAATGAGTCAGTTCTTTGCATTAGGTGGCCAAAAGATTGGAGTTACAGCTTCAGCATCAGTCCCTGCAATGAATATTCAAGATTGATTTCCTTTAGGATGGACTGGTTGGATCTCCTTGCAGTCCAAGGGACTCTCAAGAGTCTTCTCCAACACCACAGTTCAAAAGCATCAATTCTTCGGCACTCAGCTTTCTTCACAGTCCAACTCTCACATCCATACATGACTACTGGAAAAACCACAGCTGTGACTAGATGGGCCTTTATTGGCAAAGTAATGTCTCTGCTTTATAATATGCTTTATAATATGCTTTCTATGTTTTTCATAGTTTTTCTTCCAAGGAGTAAGCATCTTTTAATTTCATGGCTGCAATCACCATCTGCAGTGATTTTGGAGCCCTCCCCAAAATAAAGTCTGACACTGTTTCCCCATCTATTTGCCATGAAGTAATGGAACCAGATGCCATGATGTTAGTTTTCTGAATGCTGAGTTTTAAGACAGCTTTTTCACTTTTCTCTTTCACTTTCATCAAGAGGTTCTATAGTTCTTCACTTTCTGCTATAAGGGTGGTGTCATATGCATATCTGAGATTATTGATATTTCTCCCAGCAATCTTGATTCCAGCTTGTGCTTCATTCAGCCCAGTGTTTCTCATGATGTACTCTGCATAGAAGTTAAATAAGCAAGGTGACAATATACAGCCTTGACGTACTCCTTTTCCTATTTGAAACCAGTCTGTTGTTCCATGTCCAGTTCTAACTGTTGCTTCCTGACCTGCATACAGATTTCTCAAGAGGCAGGTCAGGTGGTCTGGTATTCCCATCTCTTTCAGAATTTTCCACAGTTTATTGTGATCCACACAATCAAAGGCTTTGGCATAGTCAATAAAGCAGAAATAGATGTTTTTCTGGAACTCTCTTGCTTTTTCGATTATCCAACGGGTGTTGGCAATTTGATCTCTGGTTCCTCTGTGTTTTCTAAATCCAGCTTGAACATCTGGGGGTTCACAGTTCACGTATTGTTAACGCCTGGCTTGGAGAATTTGGGGCATGACTTTGCTAGTGTGCGAGATGAGTGCAACTGTGCGGTAGTTCGAGCATTCTTTGGCATTGCCTTTCTTTGGGAATGGAATGAAAACTGACCTTTTCCAGTCCTGTGGGCACTGCTGAGTTTTCCAAATTTGCAGGCATATTGAGTGCAGCACTTTCACAGTTTACATATTAGTCGGTTATTAAACGGTTTTCTGGAAAGAGCCACACACAGCCTGGGCACTCAGAGGTGTGTGTCAGAGGAACGAACGCACCATCGTGGAGGTGAAACAGAACGCCCCCAGCAGCTCAGGATGAGACCTTGAGCAGAAAGACGGGCGGCCGGGCAGAGGGGAGGCAGGCGGGGAGGCAGCGGAGGCGCAGGAACGCTGGGAGGACGAGGGCGGGAACCCAGAGAGACCCGCAGGGAGAAAGATGGGGGAACGCCTCCAGCCTCCCGCCGGAGCTCCCAGCCCGCTCGGAGCAGGCGCACTGGCGGCGCTCGCCCGTGTCCCTGCTCCGCCCTCCGCCGTCGCCAAGGCGCAGGCTCGCGTCCCGGCGGGCAGCTCCGCCCGTCTTCGCCGCCCTCCTTTATCTCCGCCTCGCAGCGCCTTCCTGCCCCGGCCGGGCCAGGCCCTGGCGGAGGTGGCTCTCCGCAGATTCCCGTCTCGCACGGCCGCAGCCTCCTCCCCTCGCCCTCCGGCCCGCGGCGTCCTCGGGCTCCTCCGCCCCCTCGCGCTCTCGAGCCTTGGCGCGCCCGCGACCTCCCCTGCCCCGCCATCCGCCGCCGCACCCAGCCGCCTACCCGCTGCCCCGCGTCGTCCTCCGGTCGCAGCATCCTCAGCCTCACGGAGGTGCGGGGTCGCCCTCGACTCGCTGGGAACGAAGTCTGGATCGGGCTCTACCTCGGCCCGGTGTCCTCCAGCTCTGGGCGCAGCGGTGGCAGCTCGCGGGGTGGAGGGCGGCGCTGCCCCGCACGGTCCGGTAGGGAATCTCCGAGGGGTCCCTGGGGATGCCTCATGCGAGGTGGTGGTGGGCCAGCTCCTGTGTGTGACATTGGTGGGGGATGAGTTGAGCGCTGAGCAATGGACGTGATTTCTTAGGCTCGTCTGTGGTGCAAACCACCAAACAACTTGGATTATTCCTCAGGAAATTGCTTTTGCCAGTGTGTTTTAAATTAAGATACGGGGAGCCCGGCGGGGGGATGTGCGGTAAAACTTAACCTGTTTTTTCTCCTCACACATTTTGTGTGGTCGAGTTTATCTCTGTCGTCCATTAACTAGTTTGACATGTTTCCTGGTGTTTATTAGTATCCATCTGTAGGCTTTCCAGGTGGCGCTAGTGTAAAGAACCCGCCTGCCCATGCAGGGGACCTGAGGGACCCGAGTTTGATCCCTGGGTTGGGAAGATCCCCTGGAGGAGGGAATGGCAACCCACTCCAGTATTCTTGCCTGGAAAATCCCATGGACAGAGGAGCCTCCGGGGCTGCAGTCCATGGGCTCGAAGAGTCAGATTGGACTGAGCTTCCAAACACACACATCTCTAGTGATTTTAGTGCCAGTCGGTATACAGTACAAATAACCGTCGCTCTACAACAGGAGGTGATTTTCAGAGCTTTAAGAAACAGAAGACCATCCATCATCAAATTCTGTAGGGCTTTGTCTTTACTTCTTGAAATGATGAGCTAGTTTGTTATCCTTTACTTTCTGCCTTGCAGCATGCAATGTTTTAGACTCCTCCCCCACCCGCCCCCCTGCCCACATCTTACCCGTGGCTTATGCAAGACAACCATCAAAATCAGAAAATCAACATTCATCTATTACGATCGTCTAATCCTCAGTTTCTCTTTCTATTCAGGTTTTTTCATTTCTCCCATATTGTCCTTTATAGTGCAAACATAAAGTTTACAATTTATTGACTGCATGTAGCTTCTCTCTGGGGCTAGTTTTTCAGTCTTTTCCCAACTTTCATAACCTTAAAACTTTTGAACGTTACAGATGAGTTATTTTGTAAAATGTCCCTTGGTTTGGGTTTGCCTGATACTTACTTGTGATTAGATTCAGATTATGTTCCTTTATACATATGTCATCACAGATGTTTTTCTCCTTTTAACTGTTAAGTGGCAGGTGATTTCCTTTTGTCCCATTCTGATTATTTTCATTTTGATCCTTATATACAATGGAATCTGCCCAGTTTCTTCATTGTGAAGTTACTCTTTTGTCTTTTGTAATTAATGAGTATTTTATAGGGAGATATTTTGAAACAATGTAAATATACCATTTTACATCAAATATTCAATTTAATAATTTACTGTTTTATGATTATATGGATTCATGGTTTCCTATTTTAGTCCATGGATTTTTGAATCCATTACTGTAATTTGTTCTCATGTTCAAAGTGTCCTCAGTTTGTTCTATGGGACCCCTTTCATTATGGCTTCTGGTCCTTGCTTTGTGCTCCAGATTGCTGTCACATTCTCCCAGTGATCATCCTCCCAAGATTCACTCAGGAATGGACCATTCACCCAAGATTATGCTCCTGTCACCCCAGTAGAGCTCTGACAAACGGGTCATGGCCTCTATTGAAACCATCCCCATACCCAGCGTGGAGACTCGCTGGACATCTTTACGTCGTATTATTTCAGGGCTTTGCATCTGTGTTGTCTAGTTTGGATTTTCTTAGAGCTCTGTGGCTTAGGCAGTTTGACTGCTTATGTGGTGACCGCAGGCTTCAACAGTAACTATTCCAGGGAGTGAAGTAGAAGGTGTGGGCGTCCTAGGTGGCTCAGAGATCAAGAATCTGCCTGCTAATGCAGGAGACATAGGAGATGTGGGTTCTACCCCTGTGTTGGGAAGATCCCCTGAAGGAGGAAATGGGAACCCACTCCAGTATTCTTGCCTAGAAAACCCCATGGGCAGAGGAGCCTGACGGACTATAGTTGGCCAGGCTGTAGAGGTTGCAAAGAGTCAGACACAACTGAGCTAATAAGCACGTGCACACACACAAGGTAGAAGATGTATTGCCTTGTATGAGCTAGCGTTGTGAAATCACTTCCATTTTCAGTTTAGTTCAGTCGCTCAGTCTTGTCCGACTCTTCACGACTGCATGAACTGAGCACGCCAGGCCTCCCTGTCCATCACCATCTCTCGGAGTTCACTCAGACTCACATTCATCGAGTCAGTTTAGTCTTAGTCAAAGTAGTAAAAAAACCACCCAATTTCAAGGGATGAGTCGTTGACCAGAGCTCTCAATGAGAGAGGGGTGTTAAAGTCATGGTGTAAGAAGAGCTTATGGGGTAGGGGGTATTTTTGTGGTCTTCTTTGGAAAGATAAGAAAGTAATCACATAGAAACTATATTGTCAAGATATTCTTCAAGTTCGTGTTTATTTTCATAGTCTGAGGAATAACTTTTCAAAAAAGCAAACACGTTTTGCCTGACTATTGAAGATTAGATACTAAATAAAGTATCAGCATTTTACCTTAAAAAGAGAGTTAACTTGAGTTAATGAAAAAGTCATTTACTAAAACTTTATGAAAACTCTTAAAATCTTCAGTAACTATTACGGGGTCTTATCATTTTTTTTGTTTGTTTTGATTTTTACAGCATCTTGTGACTTTTGACTTAATTGGTCTTTGATATCTTAACAAGCATGGAGATAAGATTAGAAGTTTTGACTTCAACCAGTATCAAGCAGAAAAAACCCTGGCCACGAGTCTCCTGGTTGGGACAGGTAAGTTTTTCTTCAGTTGTACAATATCAGTTGTCATATGTGTTACGTGTGTGCTTTGCCTCTGAGATTGAAGAATAACCTTTAAAAAATAAAGTAGCATCTGCGGAAGGATCACTTGCCCTCTGAACAGGATTTTGTGTATTTATTTGGCAGGAGGCTGGCAGAGATGGGGAGGGAGTATCAGTCTTTCTGGGTCTGATCACATTTGTCAGCTGTCTCATCACTCTTGCTCCTTTTCTCCATCACCTGCTTCATCTTCTTCACCATCCTTTGTTGCTTTGCTCTTGGAAGTTCTGGGATGGTGTATCATCCTCACTCTCATCTTCTGGGCTCTCCTGGAAATTCTGGGACACAGTTTCTTCACCCTGCAAGTCCCAGTTTTTGAGATTGCCCAGCCAGAAAGCCTCTCTGCAGTGTTGAAAATGAGCATGACTTTTGCATCTACAGGGTCTTTTTTGAGCAAAGGCACATGTTTGGGGAGTTTCATGTCCTGGTGAATCTTGGAATACTCACGCAGGTGATGAAGCAGCCTTGTGTCTAACTGGAAGGTTTCCAGGAAGTTCAGAACATTTTCTGGATGTTTTCTAAAACTGAAGTCTAGGAGCACATGCTACAGCTTCAGAAATGAGAAGCCATGTCTATTTAAATAAATAGTTTAAAACTTGCCCATACTGCTCTTCAGATTGGTGAGCTAACAGCCGATATCTCAGTTTGGGCTAGCAGAATTGGAAGACACTTCTATAATTTTAAACTTCAAATAAATCTCAATGCGGCTACTATATCATCCTACCTAGTAATTCTAATGAGAAGTACTTGTGAGATAGAATGAAAAAATCTTCAGGTTACATAATTAGCCTTATTGTTGGGCCCTCTGATGGTCAGCTGGTCAGTAACCTGCTTTCCAGTTCAGGGGATGTGGATTCGAGTGCTGGTCGGGGAATAAAGATCCCACTTGCCACTGGGCAACGAAGCCCCCACGCCACAACTAGAGAAGCCCTTGAGCCACGATGAAGACCTAGTACAGCCAATAAATAAATAAAA
Organism: Madoqua kirkii; assembly: GCA_006408675.1. NCBI lineage: Eukaryota > Metazoa > Chordata > Mammalia > Artiodactyla > Bovidae > Madoqua > Madoqua kirkii. The sequence goes on from SJYC01150464.1 coordinate 24,790, forward strand.
CTGTTTTTTAAAAAAGCCCTATTGTTCATTTTATGATGTGTAGTACAAATATGCCATCTTTCTTAGGTGTCACTTTCTTTCCCTTTCTGTGATAACTTAGGTAGGAGGCTGAATTAACTTCTGGCATCTCTTAAGTTTCCACATATTTCTTCTCCTAGGAAAATGAAGCTGTTTTTCTTTTGGATGATAAATTCATAAATGAAATTAATTTGCTCTCAGGAAGGACAAAGAAGAAAATTCCCAGTCTTCAGCCTTTGTTGAAGGATGTTATACTCCTAACAACGTCCAGTAATGGTTAAGTAGTACTGATATTGTCAAAAGGCTAGATTAACTGTATTTTAAAAAATAATTTTGGGAGTCATATTAAGGAAAATGTTAGACTGTAAGCACTGTATTCCGTTTTGAAAACAGATGCCTGGCTGGCTGGAGTACTCACTACAGGGGAGGTTTTCCTCTGGAACAAAGATCAAGATTGTTTGAAAACTATACAAGCAACTGAAAAGCCTAAGGAAATGATTAAAGCTGCAGTAGGTAGGAGTTTTTTTGTTTGTTTAAATTGATTTAACTTAATATATAGGAGGAAAAGAAATATACCTCTGCTTTTGTAAATATCTGTATGTATTTCCATGTATATGTAAGTATTTTTTGATGTTGGTTATCGTAACACTAAGGTTCATCTCAAGGAAGAAAAATCTGGCATGCCTAACATAGCTGTGATAGCAGTGGGTTCCTGATATCACACATGAGTACATGATAAGTGTTATTATTATTTGTACTTTTATTATTAATGCCTTAGTTTTGCTTTCTGAATGGAAATCTCATTTAGGTTCCTTGTTGTCAGAATAGAAAAAATTTGTACTTTTTTGGCAGGAATTCTGACTTCAGAGGTTTAGTAACTTTTTTGTTGTTTTTTTTAGCAAACTCTTCGAGACTGTACTTGTATGTATCTGGCAATGGGAAAAGAGTTCTGCTTGTAACTCCTTCTGGATGTATATTCCTTTGGGAACATTTGGAATTCAAGAATGTTTTATCTTCCAAAAGCCTTTCGTTGGGGGGCCGGTGGTCCCAGATCATGCCTGAAGAAGCAGTTCCTTTGCCTTCTGCTGAAGATAAAGAAGCGGTAGTGCATGCTGCTTTTATAAAAAATGAGGTAAAATCCGAATCAGACAAGGTGTTCTTGAAATAGAGATCTCAGACTCTTAAGAGCAGACACTTTCTGGGATGCTGTTGAGCAGAATGTGTAATGATAGCTGTATACCTCCAGTCATCGTTAATTGTAGTAATGGTGAAATTATCGTGGAAAAGGTATTTTTATATTTCTTGGTCCGATTTTAAAAGACTTTATTAAAAGTGGCTTGAATTTGAGCTTCCTTGGTCTTTCCCTAGTTTTACTTTTCCTTAGTTTTAAAATATAACTGCTTTGTAATGAAAAAAAAAAAGAAACTAGAATTGGTGATATTAAGTAAGCCATTCTCAGTAAATAACACATTCATTAACTAAAAGACATGTTAAATAGCCGTGTGATACTCTTTGTATGTGTTGACCCATATGTTTTTACCCAATTTGCTATTGTTAAAAATTGTGTTTTGAACTTTTGTTATTTACCCCATGAATAGTGCCCTAGTTTAAATAATATGCAACCATAAAAGAGAAAAATAAATGTATAAGAATATTCCTAGTTATATAGCCAGAGCAAATGGCAGTGTTTTCTTGAGAGAGTAACCGCACCTTGATTTCTCACTTGAGATATGCCTCTGGCTCAGAAATAAATTTCTTAGTGTTTAGCTTAATGTTAAGCTATATGTTAAGAATAAAAGTATAAGCAAGTTCTTGATATGTTTCATTTATCTTACTTATGAGAAAATGTGGGGCTGTTTTTTTTCTTGTTTTTCTGTTCTCTCATGCATAAGTTTTCTATTTTCCTTGCTGGTTATTTATTTTAAACAGAGCAGTGTGTACATGTTAATCCCAAATTCCCTAACTATCCCATCATTCTTCCCCCTGGTAACCATAAATTCATTCTCTAAGTCTGTGAATCTGTTTTATAAACAAGTTCATTTGTATTACTTTTTTTTAGATTCTGCAAATAAGCGATATCATACGATATTCCTCTTTCTCTGTCTGACTTCACTCAGTATGACAGTTTCTAGATCCTCTTGATTCAGATTTATTATATACTAAAATATATGAAATTTATCTACAGTTATTCGGAGACTGCTGCTTGTGTTCATTTACTTTCTATTCCGGGGAATGCCTGAAGTTAACATTTCTAGCAATTCGGTGGCATGAAAATGTATTTACACCTGTAAGGTGAGGTAAATGTTTCCTTCTTCCTTGTTTTCTATCTCTCTTTATTATTCTGAACAGCACATGGAATCTTCTTAGTTCCCCTACAAGGAATTGAACCCACAGCCCCTGCATTGCAAGTGCAGAGTCGTAACTACTGGACTGCCAGGGAAGTTCTTCTGTCCCTTTTGAAACATTATTATAATATATTTTGGCCCATAAATAACATAATAAGATCAGTAAGTGAAATGTGAACATCGACCTCTGAGACTTTACGCATCGTTTCTCCCTATAAGTATTGTTCTGTTTCTTTACTTTTTATTTTACTTGTTTATTACAGAAAGCTTTTCTTGTTTTTATTTTGTTTCCCTTCTCGGAATTGAGAACACAGAAAAGGTAAGGCTGGCTATGGTCTTATCTTAAAACTATAAAAAACTCCTTTGAAAACTAATTCAGTTGAATTTTGAAAAGAATGTAACTTACTTGAATTTACTACCATACCTTTTAAATTCTCTTGTTTTTGTTTTTTTTTAATTAAAAGTAGTTTTATTTATTTTAAAAAGCCCAGTGAAATAGAAAGCATTAAAAGCATATAATGACTTAAGATTTAGTAAAATAGTGAGATTTTTTTTTTCTGTTTATTTTCTTTATTTCTTATGCTAGCAGTACTTTATTCAGGTGTAATTTATATAAAGTCAAAAGAACAAATCTTAAATGTACAATTAGGTGTTGGTGGTTTAGTTGCTAAACTGTGTCTGACTCTTTCAAACCCATGGATTGTAGCCTGCTAGGCTCCTCTGTCCATGGGATTCTCTAGGCAAGAATACTGGAGTGGGTTGATATTCCCTTCTCCAGGGGATCTTCCTGACGCAAGAATCGAACCTGGATCTCCTGCATTTCAGGCATATTCTTTACCGACTGAGCTATGAGGGAAGCCCCAAAATATTTGTAATAATGTGTAAATACGTGTATCTAAACTTTTAGTGGATGCAGATTTGTTTGGGGTTGGCTGTAGGACATGCCATTACTACAAAACTCTGATATGGACCTACCTTGTTTAGTTAGCAGTTGTTCTTTTGTGCCCTGGATAAAACTTGTGAATAGTTGCTGCTGCTGCTGCTAAGTCACTTCAGTCGTGTCTGACTCTGCGCGCCAACCCCATAGATGGCAGCCCACCAGGCTCTTCCGTCCCTGGGATTCTCCAGGCAAGAACACTGGAGTGGGTTGCCATTTCCTTCTCCAGTGCATGAAAGTGAAAAGTGAAAGGGAAGTCGCTCAGTGTCCAATACTCGCAACCCCATGGACTACAGCCCACCATGCTCCTCCGTCCATGGGATTTTCCAGGCAAGAGTACTGGAGTGGTGCCGTTGCCTTCTCCGGAATAGTTGCTTAAGAGACCCCAAATATATATGCATATGAAGGAATTTACCTGGACCCGTCAATTTTCTGTAATGAAATATGTATTAATATAAAAGTTACTATACTTCCTGTTTTCAGTTATTTCATTCCTTTCTTAGATCACTGCCATATCATGTTCAGTGGGCTCAGCAGGATTGCCTTCTGTGCAGTCTAATCCCTAAATGTGAATCAGTGAAGTCAAGGGGAGCTCTGATTTCTGCATTTTCAAGAGATGGACTTACCCTGGCAGTAACGCTTAATCAGAAAGACCCAAAGGTCAGTAAATGTAATCTGTCTTGGGAGTAAGCTATAAAAGAGTTTAGTTCAGTTTAGAGATTTTTTTCCCCTTGAATATGATTTACTTTTTTATTAATACTACTTTATGTTCTTTAAATTGGTATTTTCTGATCTAACTTGACTTTGTAAATTGGTAACATTATTTACATTAGGTGCCATAATTTTTGAAATCTGACCTTCAGAAGCGAAAAGAGGATAATGGAAAAGGAAGAAAGAGGGGCAAGGTGGTAACTGATATTCTTAAAATGTAGTGTAAAAGGGAAAAGAGTTATATAGGCGGTTGGTATTGTCTTGCCAGTTGGGAAAGACGAGATAGTTCATTGAGGTAATAGATCTCTAGGTCTTCAGAAATATAAGTAAAATGATTTTAATTGTTTTGTTGTCTTCTTTTTCTCTTTCTAGGCAACTCAGGTATTATTTATAAACACACTGAATTTTGTTACTCTCTATGGTAGCCTTAAAGGATGTAGTAATAAGAATCCTGTGGTTCCAGCTACTCTTGTCAGGTAAGGATTCTTTTTTATTTCTAAATAGTGTTTTTCTTTTACTTTTTAATAGTTTAATAAGTTTAAGGCTCTGATAAGTAGTGTCTAAATATATTTTTTCACAACAAATATTCTTAAAAAGAATTCTTAAAGACATGGGAATACCAGACCACCTTAGCTGTCTCCTGAGAAACCTGTATGCAGGTCAAAAAGCAACAGTTAGAACTGGACATGGAACAATGGACTGGTTCAAAATTGGGAAAGGAGTACATCAAGGCTGTATATTGTCACCTTGCTTATTTAACTCATACGCAGAGTACATGTGAAATACCAGGCTGGAATCAAGATTGCAGAGAAATATGAATAACCTCAAATATACAGATGATACCACCCTTATGGCAGAAAGCAATGAGGAACTAAAGAACCTCTTGATGAAAGTGAAAGAGGAGAGTGAAAAAGCTGGCTGAAAACTCAACATTCAAAAAACTAAGATCATGGCATCTGGTCCCATCATTTCATGGCAAATTGATGGAGAAACAATGGAAACAGTGACAGACTGTTTTCTTGGACTCCAAAATCACTGCAGATGGTGGCTGTAGCCATGAAATTAAAAGCTGCCTACTCCTTGGAAGAAAAGCTGTGACCAACCTAGACAGTATATTAAAAAGCAGCAACTTTACTTTGCTGACAAAAGTCCATATAGTCAAAGCTATGGTTTTTCCAATAGTCATGTTTGGATGTGAGAGTTGGAACGTAAAGAAGGCTGAGCACTGAAGAACTGATGCTTTTGAACTGTGGTGTTGAAATCCCTTGTACTGCAAGGACATCAAACCAGTCAAAGGAAATCAATCCTGAATATTCATTGAAAGGACTGATGCTGAAGCCCCAATACTTTGGCCACATGATGCAAAGACTTGACTCATTAGAAAAGATCCTGATGCCAGGAAAGATTGAAGGCAGGACGAAAAGGGGTTGACAGAGGATGAGATGGTTGGATGGCATCACTGACTGAATGGACATGAATTTGAGCAAAATCTGGGAATGGTGAAGGACAGGGAAGCCTGGTGTGCTGCAGTCCATGAGGTTGCAAAGAGTTGGACATGACTGAGAGACTGAACAACAAATAGATATTTAGATAGATAATGCAGCTTTCAGCTTTTGTGCTTGATTGACTTTAAAGTTTGCTTTATATGTTGGACACAACTGAGCAACTTCACTTTCCCCTAGAGAAGGAAATGGCAACCCACTCCAGTATTCTTGCCTGGAAAATCCCATGGACAGGGGAACCTGGCAGGCTACTATCCATGGGATCACAAAGAGTCAGATACCACTAAGCTACTTCACTTTATATAAGGAAAGCCTTCAGTCCTTTAAGGAAGGGTCTGATAGGGTGGAAGATGCTTGAACACATTTTCTTTTCTCTCTTATTTCTTTCTATGTTGTCTTAGGAGGAGTGGAATTATGATTAGATAGAGAAATACTGGGCTTAGAGAGACTGAAATAAATAATCCTGGGTTGGGAAGATCATTTTATATATTCAGGCTGAGGTGTTTTTCGCCTTTTAAACAAAGTTAGCATTCTGTGCAAACGAAGTCAGACACGACTAAGCGACTTCACTTTCACTTTTCACTTTCATGCATTGGAGAAGGAAATGGCAACCCACTCCAGTGTTCTTGCCTGGAGAATCCCAGGGACAGGGGAACCTGGCGGGTTGCCATCTATGGGGCTGCACAGAGTCGGACACGACTGAAGCGACTTAGCAGCAGCAGCATTCTCTGCATATGGATGGATAGTACTGTAAGTGGTGATTTTGGATGGCAAGGGACCTGTGCAGGATTATAGGGTAGGAAGATTTCCTCTTCCTCTTGGATCCTTCTGATTTCCTTTTCTGAACACTTCTCTGCTGTTCTCTGACTTTTCAGAGTTTTCAGGTTCATCCAGCCATACATTTTTATTTTCTTTCTCTTCCCAAAATTTCCTTTCTAGTCTCAGTTCAGTGATCTGTTTGACTGAGGGTGTCCATAATTTAAATGAGAAGGAGTTATTTTCTGTCCCCATGAAAGAAATATTAATATTTTCAGACAGTTAAGGAGTGGTAAAGATGGCTTTACCAAGAGGAAATTTGCTCTTGAATGGAGCTCTGGCAGGCTCCTGAAAGACAGGCATGGTATTGACCTTCAAAATCTACCAGTAGAACTTAGTAATGGATATCACTAGGATTAGAAGTTGTTCTGGCTATAATGTAAGTGACTTAAAAGCTTTACATTTTTAGATAGTACTTTCATCTTATGATTTGTTTATGAATGTAAGTAAATTTCTGATTGGTATGTTGTATGAACTAGATGTTTATGAGCAAACTCCTTTCTTCTTACTTATTTCCTGGGAAGTAAGATACATAAAATGTATGTGACATTTACCTACTATTCATTCTTTTGCCCTTATTTTTTTGAAGTATCTCACCCTTTCTTGGCCATTATAAATTGTTAGAGACATTGTAGAGGGTCCTTTCTAAACATCTTGCTTTGCTTTTTCTAGGTCATACTGGGTAGGTGATGTCAGCTGGACTCACGATAGTCTTTTTCTGGCTTGTGTGTTAAAACGTGGCTCCCTGGTTTTATTGACCTGCCACGGTGAATTGCTAACATTAATTACATTTGGTTGCTCTATAGAATTTGGGCCAGCAGAATTTATTCCTCTTCACCCACTAATAACATATAGGTGAGATATTTAAGTCATTAAATTTATTTATAGAAGTTTTTCTCTTTTGATATTGCTTTACTGTGTATTTTTTTTAATATAATTTCATGTTTCAAACTGTCCTATTCTTTCTTTGAGTCTGTCATCTCAATATCTGTTTATTTATAGTTTTCTTCTATTTCTTTTTGTGGCTTAATCCTGGTGAAAATTTGACAATGTGACTATGTAAGTATATGTTATTTAAATATTTAACAGCATTAAAAAATGTAACTTCTTTGATATAAAAATTAATAAAAATGTGATATGTCTTTTATTGTTTTAAAAGCAGAGCACTTAATTTTTATCTAACTTGGGATGTGGATGTATCTGGCTTCCCAGATGGTGCTAGTGGTAAGGAACCCATCTGCCAGTGCAGGAATGTAAGAGACATGGATTTGATCCCTGGGTCAGGAAGATCCCCTCGAGGAGGGCATGGCAACCCACTCCAGTATTCTTACCTGGAAGATCCCATGGACAGAGGAGCCTGGCGGGCTACAGTCCATGGGGTCGCAAAGAGTTGGACACAACTGAAGCAACTGAGCACGCATGGATGTATCTGCTTTTTTTCCAAAGGGAAAAAAGGGGAAAGTTGTTGGAATGGATAGTAGACTTTAGAATTCAGCCGTATTTAAATTTTAAATTGTGAGATCCTGTAGCAGTTTGGCTTTGGAGTCAGATCAAGAATCAGATCTTGGTTCTTCTACTTATTGGTTGTGTGAGTTTGGGTAAATTCCTCTTTGAGCCTCATTTTCTTTTACTCTGAAATGAAGACGGCAGTAATTGTCTCTTAGACTTGAAGGAATGAAGCAAGATAAATAATTTTAAATTGCTTTAGCACAGTTCTGGCATAATGTAAGTGCTCAGTAAATATTTTGTTTTTATTGATGTTGATATTATTATCTTTGGGTAGACACATATAGATAGCTGTTTACAAAACAAAAAATTGGAAAAGGTCTTTGAAACTAATCCATTACCTTTGCTTTACAGAAGGAAAACTGAGGGATGTGTCCTTGATTATATTTAACAAAAATTTTTCCTTATTTCTAGCAATAGACAATTATGATGGAAAAGCTTGTCACTTCCTGCAGTGAAAGTGTTTTTCCTTATTATGGTCTGCTTCCTAATTGACTTAAATTTCCTCACATTTTCCTTAAAAATTAGTCTTTAGGATCTTTCAGAATGGATTGTTTTTTCTGATTACAAAAGTAATATATACTCATTATTTTTAAAAGCTTAACCAAATGTTACAAAACT
>SJYC01150465.1:0-69501 GCA_006408675.1 Madoqua kirkii
TTTATTAACAGTAGGATAAGTTTTCAGAATATGTTCTGGTCCTCTAAATCTACTATTCACAGTCTAGATGGTGAAGCTACAGCAATGGTAGGAGCTTGTAAGAAGTGCAGAATCTCAGATCCAACTTAGACTGGCCGGATCAGGATCTGCAGTTTAACAAAATCCTTAGCAGAGCCTGTGAACAAATCTTTATTGCTAGTTGATAAGTTCAGGATTGACAAATAATACCTTTTGAAATAAAATACTCAGCAACCGGGGACACTTCACCTATGATTGCCTCTTTTCTCAAGAGTCAGTCTCCTAAGAAATAAAAATCCTTGGAGAGTATATGAATCCATGTTATTTATTGCCTGGCATAGCTAAATCCAGGTTGCACCTTCATAGCACAGTGATCACAACTGCTCAGGGGAGAACTGAGAAAAGTGCAGATGTTTGCTACCTTGAAGCTGAAGAAACACACACTGAAGACTCAGAATTGGAGATGCTGATTTGTGCTGCGTAATGGCTTCAAAAGTGATTCTTGAGACCAGGGTGTCAGGCCCATCCTCTCAACACTAAAAACAGCAGAATGCTGGTTACCTATCACTCCCCACACTAACACTAGTGCTATTCTTTTTTTATTATTTTATAAATTTATTTTATTTTAATTTGAGAGAGCACATTGTGAAATAGGTTTGGCACTGAGATTTCCAGGAACAAAGAAAGGTGAGTGTGTTGATTTATACTTAGTATTTGAGACTTCAATTATGAAAGTAATAACCGTGGGCATTCAGGCAAATATTCCACAACATCTTCATTCATAAAATTGTCAGTTTATTCATAAACCATGTTTTTAAACTTTTGTGATGTGCCAGATGTGGGATATTTTCTTGGATACAGAGGAAACTAAGTCAGATTTGTTCATCATTTGATTTATAGTACAGCTGGAGTCTGAAAGTGTGCTGTTTAGAAATGGAGGATTATTGAGCTTATAGTAAGAAAGTCTAATCAATTAGAAGGAATATGAGGTTTTCATGATGATATTCTGCTTTCCTGGTGGCTCAGGTGATAAAGAATCTGCCTGCAGTGTGGGAGACCTGGCTTGATATCTGGGTTGGGAAAATCCCCTGGAGAAGAGAATGGTGACCCAGTCCAATAATCTTGCCTAGAGTATCCCATGGACAGAGGAGTCTGGTGGGCTACATGAGGTCGCAAAGAGTCAGACATGACTGAGCAGCTAACACCACTACTACTAAAAGGACATTAATTCTAAATGAGATTATTAAAGAAAAACTATGTAGCAGATAACAGAGATGAATGGGGTTGGTGGGGCTATTATTTCATATGAGTAAGTGAAAATCTAGATAAGTTGAGAGAATTTGACTTATTCCAGAAAACAAACATTTTCTGAATTAGAATGTAAGTTTTTGAAACCTGAAGGAATCAGATATGAACTGAGTCTGATTGAGTATATTCGGTGATTAAGAACAGACATTTCTAAGAACTCAAAATTTTAGAATATTTTTCCTTGTATTCTTAGATCTTTCAAATGCCGTACATAAAATCTTTTTTCTCTTTAGAGTCCCTTGAGATATATAACAACATCTGTTAATTATCCCAACATCTCAAATATTTTTCAGTTTTATGGTCTTTATTTGCCTTTTATCTTGTCAATATCTCTCTTTAAAAAGAATATCCATAACTAAACTCCAAACTCATTTATAATTTAAGTGTAGCATAGTGCTTCCCAATCCACTCACACATAGAAAATGGTAATATTTGCATGAAATGAGAAGTTAAGTGAATCGGGCTGCATGTGGCCAGTGGTGATCAGTTTAACTCATTGAGAAATATTGGTTCTATTTCACTTCCTCATATCTGTAGTAGCTTTGTAGTTCCATGGAACTAATATTAGAAAATCATATTACTGGAATTACTGCTGATACACTCTAGACCTTGTGTTTCTACAAGTGCAATCTGAAACTAATTTCTTTATTAAACAGTCACTTACTTTGTAAATTTTATTGAGCTAATAAAAAATTGACCCCTTATTCTTTTTGTGAATGGCACACAAAGCTATATCCAGTATTCAAATGATTAGGTTTTTTTAATCTAAATTTTAAACATAAATACTCCTTACTTCACTAAACTTCTATTTGTTTGTTTTAACTGTTTTAAGTGTCTCTATTCATTTTTCCAGTTGCTGTCACCCTCAGGGTCTAAGTTGTACAAACTTGGAAAGTTTTGTTGATCACAGAGTGTGCTCTAATCAGGGGGCACTGGCAATTTTCAAGCCCAAGTTTCACTGAGAAAAGAAAAATTTCAGCAGAGAGGTTGAGTACCAACTGCTCTTTTCTAATTGTATTCCTACCTATCCCCATTAAAAGTCAAATAAGCTAAGGCCAGTAAGTAGTAACTTTGCCATTTTTAATGTTCAGTGATTCCATCTTATATTCTAATAAATGACTCAAACCCCATATAAACAGGGTTTATGTCATTGCTATATACACCTAATTCTTACATTAGCTGTATAAGATGGGCATTGGATCAGGACTAATAAATAACAGAAGGCATTTTGAAACAAAAATTACAAAATATTCCATTCCTTAGCTCTGAATCCATTAGGAGAGCTGTTCAAATTTCCATGCCCCTCTGAGTTTTCACTCCAATTTTATTTTCATACTATGTTTATTTATAATGAATATTAGGCCTTCTTAATATCAAAATTTGAATTTCAGAAGGTAAGTAACTGTGTTTTTGTAATTTTTATACTCTAGACTAAACTTTATTTTGAAATGAAGTGCTGTTTCAGCAATTTTTGCCAAATTATTGAAGAAAAAACGAAGGAAGGAGGTAGGGGAAAGATGAGAAGGAGAAAAGGGAAGAAAAGGGGGGAAGAAATAAGAAAAGAGAAAAAAATTTCTCAAGTTCTCCACCTAAAACATGCTGCCACATGAACTTTGAGTCTTTTAACACAGTAGTTCCCAAGCCTCACTGATCATCAGAATTACATTGGCAGTTTAGTTGGCTTATTTGTTTTATATTATTTTGATTATCAGGTGTTGAGATCTTTAAAATCTTCCAATATTCCAAACACTTTTGAGAACATTTTTAAAGATAAATAGCAAAAAGGAAAAGTATTTTTAAAATAAAAGTATCAAATGTTATACTAAAAAAGGGGCAGTGGTAGTGATTTAACTAAAGTAACAGCATATACAATAAAAGAGAAATTTGATAAAATTCTGGAATTCTGGAAGTACCAAGATTTGTGAATTATTTAAAATTGTACAGACAATCTTTCGAAGAGACAGAAATGAAAATGGTTTATCAGAGCTATTCTACAGAGATTAATCTATCCCTGGAGTGAAGAATGTTAAGGAAGATGATTGAAGACTTTCATTTTTAATTATATGTTTACATTTTTACACTCATTATTTTTATAAATGTTGTGATCTCTCTAGGTGATTCTGATGATCAACCATATTGGGAAATCCTGAATTAACAGAACATCTTTGTGTTCAGATATGTTCTTTTACATCTGACTGTAAAGTGACCAGCCCACAGAACTCCATCTTACCCACAAGCATATCATGAGAGTCAATACCACTTGAGTATGTGAAGTGATGATAAGTTATTACATCATGTTCATATTCATAATCTAAAATCTTGGCATGGTGTAAAATTCTTTTGACTTGAAATAGGTGGGAATCCAGAAATTTGGAGGAAAGAAGAGTGCTCAAATAATAGTAGAAGTATTCATTTTGACTGCCTTTAAAAGTCCAGAAATCAGTGTTTTTCTTAAACTTTATGAAATATCTCAATCATAAGATTGTTGAAATTTATAATCTTATTCTAGTTCAGCTAGAATCATAGTTTGTCCTAGAATGACAATCGAAGCTAAAGAAATCCCCACATTCTGTATGTCCTCTGATGACCATTAAAGAATGATCTCAGCAGGATTACTCTCTGCCTCACACACTTGCACATGCATATGTTCATAAATCTCTCTCTCTCTCTCTCTCTCTCTCTCTCACACACACACACACACACACACCAACACAAAAATACACTCATTTCCTTATTTTTAAACTTAGAACCTGCTGAGAAGAAAATGGACCCTGGAAATCACTCCTCAGTGACTGAGTTCATCCTCGCTGGGCTCACAGAGAATCCAGAGCTCCAGATTCCTCTTCTGGTCTTCTTCCTTGGAATCTACTCAGTCACAGTGGTGGGGAACCTGGGCATGATCACACTGATAGGGCTCAGTTCTCACCTGCACACCCCCATGTACTATTTCCTCATCAATTTGTCCTTTATTGATTTCTGTCATTCCACTGTCGTTACGCCCAAAATGCTGGTGAACTTTGTGACAGAGAAGAATATCATCTCTTACCCTGAATGTATGACTCAGCTTTATTTCTTTATTGTTTTTATTATTGCAGAATGTTATATGTTGGCTGTAATGGCATATGACCGCTATGTTGCCATCTGTAACCCTTTGCTTTACAATGTCATCATGTCTTATTATAGGTGCTTCCAGCTTACAGTCACAGTTTATATTTTGTGCATCATTGAATCTGCAATCCATACAGGCTCTGTGATTAGACTCTATTTATGCAAGGCCAATGTGATTAACCATTATTTTTGTGATCTCTTGCCGCTCTTGGAGCTATCCTGTTCTAGCATCTCCATGAATGAATTATTGGCTCTAGTCTTTAGTGCTTTTAATATCCTGATTCCTGTTTTAACCATCCTTGCTTCCTACATATTCATCCTCTCTAGCATTCTTCAAATCCACTCCACTGAAGGCAGGTCCAAAGCCTTCAGCACCTGCAGCTCCCATATCTCAGCTGTTGCTGTTTTCTATGGATCTGTAGCATTTATGTACCTGCAGCCTTCATCAGTCAGCTCCATGGACCAAGGGAAAGTGTCCTCTGTGTTTTATACCTGCATTGTACCCATGCTAAACCCTCTAATCTACAGTCTGCGGAATAAGGATGTCAAATTTGCTCTGAAGAAAATTCTGGACAGCGGAAAATGTAGATAAATAGACTCAATGTCATATGTCATATCAGAAATATATTTTTGGTTTGCTGAGATATGCAATGCTTTAGTTTTATTGTTCAAATTTTGGGGATTCAGAATCATTTCCTCATATAATACTTTTCCCGAATTCTCTCTGGGCCACTTCCATTGAACCTGAGTTACAGTGACTATGTATGGAGAAATAAAAGAATAAAGTCAGAGAGTCTTAAGAATTAAAGATGTTCCAGTTTGATTTAAAAAAATACAAACCACAACAACTATGATAATCATCATAAAATAATAACATACATGATTGAGATAGTATAAAATATCAAGCAGAAAGCCCAGCACTTTAAAGTAGATAACTTCATTCAATATTTACAGGTTTCTCTCAGAACAAGCCCTAGTACTATTTTACTTTGAAATCTGAATAAACTGACACTTATTTAGTTTCAGTAAATGTCTAAGTTTCCAAAAGTAATAAATGACAAGAGTTTAGAATGTATGGCTCCAGAATCTGTGATTTTACTCAAAGTGATATATTGGCCCCAAGTAATTGTGGGTAAGTCTAAGGCCTTCCCAGTAATTTTCTTCTGCACATTAATCTACAGTTTCTTATAAGACTGTCATTTTCTTTCCTCTCTCCAATCTTAGTATCACTTTTGTTTCATTTGATATAATGAAAATAATCAAAATATTTCAAACCTGTCTTAATCAAAGAAAAAAAAATCAGTTGGAGAGTTACTGCAGAATCTTATGATAGAAACTCAGAAAAAAGATTCAAATTTTCATGCTCAACACCAACAATTTTTATAAAAGCAGTCCAACACATTTTTATCTTTATATGAGTAATGCTGTATTATTTATGGAAAAACTACTCATAGTAACCAAAAAAGCCATAATTTACAAATAATTGCCATTCCACATCAGTTTTATCTCAGAAACATTTCTTCTTTCCCCTTATATGATTCCTTATTTGCTTCTGGGCATTTTACCACCTGGTTACTATAAATCTGGGTCTTCCCTGGTACCTCAGTGGCAAAGAATCTGCCTGGTAATGCAGGACAAATGAGTCCAATCCCTGGGTCAGGAAGATCCCTTGGAGAAAGAAATGGCAACCCACTCCAATATTCTAACCTGGGAAATTCCATGGAGAGAGGAGCCTGGTGGTCTGCAGTCTGTGGGTGTCAAAAGAGTCAGACATGACTCAGAGACTAAGCAACAACTATAAATTCTCATGAAATTCTAAATACTCAGCTGTCTTCTGTCTCTTCTCAGTTCAAAACATTTGCTCATTAATAACAGGTCAATGTTCTTTGGAAAGTGTTTTACCTATTCACCTGTAGTGTCTAATTATGTAGCAAAAACACATGTAACATAATATTATTTACTATCCTTGTATCTCATTATCCATTAACTCATTGATGTCAGATATTCATTTTCCAAGTGCTCTCATATTATTTGACTTAATTTTAATCAGTATATTAAAAGAAGATAAATGGCTACAATTAAAACTCCTATCCTTCCAATCAAAATTAATTTAGAAAAATGATGAAAAAAACCCTCCTATCTCAAGCATGATTCATATATATATATATATATATATATATATATATATATATATTCTTTCTGCTTGTGCAATCTTGATTCCATAACCTGGAAGCACAAACTTAAGAACTGATGCTTTTGAATTGCTGTGTTGGAAAAGATTCCTAAAAATCCTCTAGACTGCAAGGAGATCAAACCAATCAATCCTAAAGGAAATCAACCCTGCATATTCATTGGGAGGACTGATGCTGAAACTGAAGCTTCAGTTCTTTGGCCACCTGATGCAAAGAGCTGACCTATTAGAAACATCCTGAAGCTGGGAAAGATTGAAGTCAGAAGGAGAAGGGGACTACAGAGGATGAGATGGTTGGATGACATCACTGATGCAATGCACATGAGTTTGAGCAAGCTCTGAGAGGTGGGGAAGGACATGGAAGCCTGGTGTGCTGCAGTCCATGAGGTCACAAAGAGTAGAACATGACTGAGCAACTGGACAACAACAACATGTCAGAACATATACCCTATTAGAACTGAAAGAATGTTAGTCATAGGAAAAATATCTGTTTTTACTTTTTGTTTACATCTTTTCTGTGTATGACTTTTTGTTGTTGTTGTTGTTCACTCATTCAGTCATGTCTGACTCTTTGTGACCTCAGGAACTGGAGCACTCTAGACTTCCCTGTCCCTCACCATCTCCTGGGGCTTACTCAAACTCATGTCCACTGAGTCAGTGATGCCACCCAACCATCTCATCTTCTGTTGTGCCTTCCTTTGTCTCCTATGTTCAATCTTTCCCAGCATCAAGGTGTTTTCCAATGAGTCAGTTCTTCACATCAGGTGGTCAAAGTATTGGAGCTTCAGCTTCAGATGAGTCAGTGATGCCACCCAACCATCTCATCTTCTGTTGTGCCTTCCTTTGTCTCCTATGTTCAATCTTTCCCAGCATCAAGGTGTTTTCCAATGAGTCAGTTCTTCACATCAGGTGGTCAAAGTATTGGAGCTTCAGCTTCAGCATCAATCCTTCTAATGAATATTCAGGACTGATTTCCTTTAGGATTAACTGGTTTGATCTCCTTGCAGTCCAAAGGACTTTAAAGAGTCTTCTCCAACAACACAGTTCAAAAGTATCATTTCTTTGGCGCTCAACCTTTATGATCCAGCTCTCACATCCATACATAACTACTGGTAAAGCCAAAGCTTTGACTAGACAGACCTTTGTCAGCAAAGTAATGTCTCTGCTTTTTAATATGCTATTTAGGTAAGTCACAACTTTTCTTCCAAGGAGTAAATGTCTTTTAAATTTGTGGCTGCAGGCATCATCTGCAGTGATTTTGGAGTCTACTGTTTCTGTTTCTTCCCATTTATTTGCCGTGAAGTGATGGGACCAGATGCCATGATCTTAGTTTTTTGAATGTTGAGTTTTAAGTCAGTTTTTCACTGTCCTCTTTCACCTTTGTCAAGAGGCTCTTTAGTTTCTCTTCTCTTTCTGTCATAAGGATGGTGCATCTGCATATCTAGGATCATTGATATTTCTCCCAGCAACCTTGGCTCCACCTTGTGCTTCATCCAGCCAGGCATTTTGCATGAAGTACTCTGCATACAAGTTAAATAAGCAGGGTGATAATATACAGCCTTGACCTTTACCAAACTCCAAAATCTCTTTCTCATTTTTTTTATTCAGCACACTGAAGAAACTGTAAATCATTGTCTGATCCCCTATAAGGTAGCATTCCAGACACACACATTGCCCTTCAAACATTCTAGAACCCTGCAGCCACAGCAAATCCAATGCTAAAGAAACCTTTTTAAGCACCTTGCTTAAATCTGAAAGAACTCTAGGGAAGTTATTCAAAACAATAGATCTTCTACCCTTCATTTTTCCAAGAGGTCCATACACGAGCAGTGACAAGATCTGACAGATGTTATTTAAAATGCTTAATATCAGCCATTTATGAGACTTACTATCACAAACCACTTTTGATCAAGATCCTTAGGTTATTCTTGTGCACGTTAAAGGTTTAGAAGTTTTCAAAAATACTGGTATCTTATGTTATACTCTTAAAATTTTGACTTTATTGACATAAGGTGTACCGTGGGTATTGAAATAATAATAAAATAAACTCCCTTGTTAACTTGAAACGAGTATACTAAATTGAGAAATATTAATGCATGAAAGTGTAAACAGGTAATAATAATTGAACTGATATATTTAACTACATTTTATAGTATTTCTCCTCACTTGAGTGTCCAATTTACTTTGATTCAGTTAAACCTTATATTATTTCCCATTTTTTGATTTTGGAACAAAAAATGAAAATATAGAAGCAAATGCAAACATAGAAGGAATGTTGGAGAAGACTCTTGAGAGTCTCTTGGACTGCAAGGAGATCCAACCAATCCATTCTGAAGGAGATCAGACCTGGGATTCTTTGGAAGGAATGATGCTAAAGCTGAAACTCAGTACTTTGGCCACCTCATATGAAGAGTTGACTCACTGGTAAAAACTCTGATTCTAAGAGGGATTGGGGGCAGGAGGAGAAGGGGACAACAGAGGATGAGATGGCCGGATGGCATCAGTGACTCGATGGATGTGAGTCTGAGTGAACTCCAGCTGTTGGTGATGGACAGGGAGGCCTGGCGTCCTGTGATTCACGGAGTCGCAAAGAGTCAGACATGACTGAGCGGCTGAACTGAACTGATAATAAAAGGAATAAGAAACAAAGGTGCCTAATAAACTGTTTACTTATATATAGCAACTAGAATTTTTAATAGTGAGGACCTCAAAAAACAAATATAACACAAATATTCTGAATTCTTACCCAAAAACTTAAATCCAATTTTATATAGGTTTGACTTTTGAATCAATATTTATATTTCCTATTTACAATTAAATGAATTAAATGTATTTTTATACAAGCTTAATCAATTTACTTCATTATTTTAAAATCTATTGTCCTATTAACATTAAGATAACTTGTCAGGAGGTTTTCCAGGTAGTGCTAATGGTAAAGAACCTGCCTGCCAATACACAAGACATATGAGATGCAG
Organism: Madoqua kirkii; assembly: GCA_006408675.1. NCBI lineage: Eukaryota > Metazoa > Chordata > Mammalia > Artiodactyla > Bovidae > Madoqua > Madoqua kirkii. The sequence goes on from SJYC01150465.1 coordinate 9,601, forward strand.
GTTCAATCCCTGGATCAGGAAGATCTCCTGGAGGAGGGCATGGCAACCCACTCCAGTATTCTTTCCTGGAGAATCCCAAGGACAAAGAAGCCTGGCAGGCTACAGTTCATGGAATCTCAAAAGAGTCAGATATGACTGAAGCGACTTAGCACCCATGCATGCAACTTGTCAAGATGAGCCATGATCCTCTAAAACCTTTTATTCACAGAGTGGACTGGGAACCAGTAGCATTGACAAGGAGCTTGTAAGAGATGCAGAATTTCAAATACTCCTCCAAACCACTGGATGAGGATCTGCATTTTAAAAAGTCCCCAGGTGATCCTGTGAACAAATGTTTATCACTAACTGATGAGTTCAGGATTGGTAAACAATCCTTCTTGAAGGAAAAATCTGGGGACATGTCAACCGGGGACATGATAACTGCACTTGCTTCTTTTTCAAGAGCTTATCTCCTGAGAAATGGAAATCCTTGAAGAGTATTTTGCTCCATGTTATTTATTGGCTGGCATAGCTAAATCCAGGACACACCTTCATAGCACAGTGATCACAACCACTCAGGGGAGAACTGGGAAAGGTGCAGATATTTGCCACCTTGAAGCTGAAAAAACACACTGAAGACTTAGAATGGGAGATGCTAACCTGTGCTGCAGATCAGCTTGAAAAGTGGCTCTGAGACCAGGGCTGTCCCTGCCCTCTCAGCACTAAAGACAGACAGCAGAATGCTGGATACCTATCCCTCCCAACACTCACACTAGTACTATTCTTCCCTAAGAGCATGTTTCCAACGAGATTTGGCATTGTGGTTTCCAGAAGAAAATAGGTGTGTAGATTTTACATTCTCTTTTTGAGACTTTAATTATGAAAGTAATAACCATTGGCATTTAGGCAAATATTCCACAACAGTTATTCATATAATTATCAATGTATTCATTGCATATTTTTAACTTGGTATGATGTGCCAGATATAGGCTGCTTACTGACCAGAGGAAAATAAGCCTGATTTGTTCATCTGATTTATAGACCAACTTCAGTCTGAAAACAGCTATTTAGAAATGGAAGATTCTTGAGCATGTAGTAAGAAAGTCTAACCAATTTCAAGGAATTGGAGGTTTTCATGATGACATTAATTATAAATGAGATTAGAAAAGAAAAAAAATAGCAGACAATAGAGATAATGGGGTTGGTGAGACTACTTTTTTTCATGTGAAATAATTAAAGCATGAGTAAATAAAAATATAGATAAGTTGAGAGAATTTGACTTATTCTAGAAAAAGAAAATGTTCTAAATTTGAATGTGAGTTTCTGAAACTGAAAGGAGCTAGATACAAATTGAGTCTGGAAAGTGGCAAGAGGTGGTGTAGATATCCATACTTTGTCTTAAAAGCCATGAAGAAACTTCTTTCCCTAACATCCCTGGTGGTTCACTATCTGATTTATGGTTAAGTGTATTCAATAATCAAGAATTGCCTTTTCTAAGAATCCCAATTTTTAGAAAAATTTCCCTTGTATATAGTGAAGGGTATATTCATTGGAAGGACTGATGTTGAAGCTGAAACTCCAATACTTTGGCCACCTGATGTGAAGCGCTGACTCATTTGAAAAGACCCTGATGCTGGGAAAGATTGAGGGCAGGAGGAGAAGGGGATAATAGACAATGAGATGGCTGGATGGCATCACCGACTCAACGGACATGGGTTTGGGTGAACTCTGGGAGTTGGTGATGGACAGGGAGGCCTGGCGTGCTGCAGTTCATGGAGTCACAAAGAGTTGGACACAACTGAGCAACTGAACTGATTTTCTTTGATCTCTCAAATGTCATACATAAAATATCTTTCTTCCCTTTAGATCCCCTTGAGAAACTATTGCTTAGTTGATAAGTCTTGTCAAACTCTTTGTGACCCCATGGACTGCAGTATGCCAGCCTTCCCTGTCTTTCACTATCTCTTGGAGCTTACTCAAATTCATATCCATTGAGTTGGTGCTGCTATCTAACCATCTTATCCTCTTCTACCCCCTTCTCCTTTTGCTTTCAACCTTTCCCAGCATCGGGGTCTTCATAGATGGTCAAACTACTGATGTTTTAGCTTCAGCATCAGTCCTCCCAATGAATATTCAGAGTTGATTTTCTTTTGGCTATATCTCCCTTAAGATACATCTGCTAAGAAAGATAGATAGATAGATCTGTTATGTATTCCGTTACCCTCACATATTTTCTAAGTTCTTCACAGTTTTTATTTCCTTTTTATCTCATCAATGTCTCTCCTTAAAAAGAATTTCTATAACTCCAAACTCCAGATATAATGTAAGTATAGCACAGTGCTTCCTAACCTAATTCCACACATAGAAAATGGTAAGACTGTGTGAAGTGGCAGGTTAAGGATCAGGCTGCATATGACCAATGGTGACCAACTTAACACTTTAGGACGTAGGTTCATCTCCTCTTCCAGATATGTTAAGAACCCAAGACCTTCAAACCCATATGATGATTTGTGTCTTTGTAGTTCCATGGAACTAGTGTTAGAAAACTATATTATTAGGGTTACTACTGATCATATTCTAGATATTGTGTTTCTACAAGTGTAATCTGAAACTAATTTATTAACCAGCCACTTACTTTGTGGGTTTTATTGAGTTAATAATGAATTGACACCTTATTCTTTTAAGGTGAATTGCACCCAAAGCTATAATCAGTATACAAATAATTGATTTTTTTTAATTTAAATTTTAAACATAACAACTCTTTGCTTTGCTGAATTTCAGTTTATTTGTTTTAAGTCTTTTTAGTGTCTCTATTCACATTTCCAGTTATTGTCCTTCCTTGAGGACTAGGTCTGTCTCTTATACACATCTCATCATTTTATTGAGTTAATAATGAATTGACACCTTATTCTTTTAAGGTGAATTGCACCCAAAGCTATAATCAGTATACAAATAATTGATTTTTTTTAATTTAAATTTTAAACATAACAACTCTTTGCTTTGCTGAATTTCAGTTTATTTGTTTTAAGTCTTTTTAGTGTCTCTATTCACATTTCCAGTTATTGTCCTTCCTTGAGGACTAGGTTGTGGGAACTTCAGCAGTTTTTTTGACCACAGAGTGTGTACTACACTGGAAAGGACTGGCAATCTTCAAGCTCAAGCTTCACTGAGAAAAGAAAAATTTCACAGAGAGAGTTTGAGCCCCAACTGCTCTTTTCTACCTTTACTTCTTCCTATCCCCTTTAAAATTCAAATATTGAAAGGCCAGTAAAAAGTATTTTGTCATTTTTAATGTTTAGTGATCTCATCTCATGTTTTGACAATTGGCATTGCTATACCCATCCAATTCTTAATTTTTATAGTATATCTAATCTATCTATATATGATAGGGAAATCTCTCTCTTTAATTGATTCTTATGTAAGTAAGGTATAATAACTTGTTTCCAAAGAAATATTCAGACTCTCATAGGTAGATCCTATGGACTTGTGTTAGGACTAATAAATAACAGAAGACATTTTGAAATAAAAATTCCAAAATATTCTGTTCTCTAGCTCTGAATCCATTAGGAGATCTATGCAAGTTTGCATGGCCCTCTGAGTTTCCACTCCAATTTTTGCATATTATGCTACTTTATGATGAATATTAGGCCACCTTAATATCATCTTTAATTTTATGATATTAGTAACTATGTATTTGTAGTTTTCATACTCTAGAATAGAACTTGCTTTTTGGTAAATGCTGTCTCACGAATTTTTTCTAAATTATTGAGAAGAGAAAGAAGAAAGAAGGAGCAGAAGAATAAAAGGGAGGAAAGAGAAGAAAGGAGGGGGGGGGAATGAAAATACAACAGAAAAAATAAAGGAAAAAAAAAAACAGAATGTTTCAAATTCTCCACCTAAAACATGCCACCACACTGAATTTGTGTCTTCTAATTCAGTAGTTTCCAAACCTGGCTAATTATCAGAATTACACTGGCAGGTTTATTGGCTTGCTTGTTTTAAATTACTTTATTAAAAGTTCAGATCTTTTAAAATCCTCAAAGATTCTGAATCCCTAATTCTGATGTTAGGTTATGAAATGTGTAATAAAAATTTCTCCAGATGAGTTGAGAGAATCTGGAGAGCTGATGAATAAAAACTTTTGAGAACATTTTTAAAGATAAAGAAGAAACTAAGAAAATATATATATTTTTAAATATAAGCATCAAATATTAGAGTAAAATTTAGGAAATGGTACTGCTTATGCAATAAAATGGAATTTCAATAAAATGTTGAAGGTTGTTAACTCTGGAAGTACCAAGAGTCTGTGAATTATTTTGATCTGTAAAGGTAATCTTTAGGAGAAGAAATAGAAGGAAAAATTGTTTATAATTGATCTTCTGTAAATACTAGCATCCCATAGCAAAAGAGTATAAGGACAATGATTCAGGAAATTTTATTCTTAATTATGATCATGTTTACATTTTTACAGTCATTATTTTTGCAGATACTTTAAGCTCTCTAGGTGACTCTGATGATCAACCCATATTGGGGAGTCCTTGAATTAACAGACACTCTGTGTTCAGATATGTTCTATATCTGACTGAAAAGTGACCAGCCCACAGAACTCCATCTTACCCACAATAACATCCTGAGAGCCAGCGACACTTGGCTATGTGAAGTGAAGGTAAGTTGAGTCTCTTTCATGTTCACATTGAGAAACTAAAATATTGTCCTCACTGTAAAATTCCTCTGACTTGAGATAGGTTGAAATCTAGAAAGAGTCATTTTTTGATGGTATATATATATTTTAAATGAACCCAGATACAAGGAGGATGGAAGATAGGCATGAAGGCCAGACATTAACATGTTAGACGTGCAGCTGTTTCCCATTATGGTTTAGTTTTGTTTTCATTTCTCTGGTGAATAAGGACTTCAATATCTTTTTGTGTTCTTGTTAATTATTCTTTTATCTTCATCTGTGATACATCTGTTCACATAATTTTCTTATTTTTAACTTGTTTGACTGTCTTCATGTTATTATCTTTTCAATATTATCTTTCATACTTTCTATAAGAGTATTATGTTTTCCTCACAGATCTGTGCATATTTAAGATTTTTTCTGTTTAATTTGCTTGCTTTTTCATCATTATGAAATGTTTGTTTTTCCTTTGCAATAATATAATTGTTTTTTTTAAAAGATTTTCCTCTCACTAATTCTTGAATTTCGATGTTTGTTTGCTAGACCACAGCAGTTTACACTTCAAGATTCAAATAATTCTGTAGATTCATCAGCTTCAGATAGTGACCCTATGAGACAGAGATTCTCTATAAAAGCACACTCACGATTACCCTACCTCATTATTTCTGATGGATACATGGTCACAACCCTTCGATTTGTTGATAATCTGTCTCCGTCAGTGCTCATGAAATCCCTTCTACTTGATTCAACGCAGAGGCTTGAGAAAACATACGAAAGTATGATACTGTGTAAGGTATGGTGCTTTTTGGTACCGTCAGTAAAAGCTGGCTTCAGTCTTTTTTAAAAAAATATATTTATTTATAATTGAAGGATAATTGCTTTTCAGTATTGTGTTGTTTCCTACCGAATGTCAGCATTCTCAGTCGTTTCAAATTTAAAACTGTACTGACAGTGGTGTCCTTGGATTGCATACATTTGTCTATAGAAGTTATAATTGTAGTACAGTTATGGATAAAACTTTGCTCTTGGAAATCTTCTTTCTTCTATAGCCAAAAGGCAAAGGTCTGAACTTGCGATCGCTGAATTCCCTAAGATCTAGCTTGTTAAAGCACCAAAGAGATGAAAATGTAGCTGATTCTACTGTTCCCAAATTCTTGCAAGCAGAAGAAACATTGAAGTTAAGTGAAGAAACAGCAGATCTGCAGGTACTTACTAGCAGCGTTTTATTTAATTTGAACAGTTATGTACTAATTTTATTCCAAGAAACATATTTTGTTTTCCTGTTATTAAAGAGAAGAGAAATTTGATAGCACTAAACTGATTAATAATCAGTTTAAATTAAGTGATATTAATAATAATTTTTTCTCACTCATGTTTTAGGATTTTGAAGCAGAAGAAACTGATGACGGCAGATGTTTTCCAAACAACTTATTCTCTTCTGGGGACCAAAAAAATGATCTGTTATTTAGTAGTGTTGAGGAGGGAAGATTGGAATTTGCTTCTATGTTTGATACAATTCATGCAAAAGATAATACTGAGGAGACAGATAAAACTGTTACAGAACTGCACTCTGTCCAGAAAAATCTCCTTGCAGCATGGACTATAGGAATTTCAAAAAATGTGGCAGAAAATAATTTAATGTTAAATTACACAGTAGTTTGTATCACTCATTTTTTGTATATTCTTCAGTTTATAAAATGTCCTTTCCCCAAACTTGATCTTTTTTTAAGCAAGAGCTCAAAATATAATACATGGGTACTTTGTATCTTTCAACTTTTTCATCAGTGTTTATCAATCCAGTATTGGGATATGAGATACAAGCAAGATGTAGGACATTTGGTAAAGCTGACCTCAAATACTATAAAGCTTTTGCTAACACAGCAACCGCAGGATCAGTTATTCTCAGAGAAGCTTGTAGCCTGTTTTCTTTACTCAGAATGGTAGCTGATCATTTAAATGGCGTGTACAGTCTTCAGCCGGAAGTTATCTTAGCATCAGCTGATGGAAGTAGAAGGGCAAAGCAAGACTCATTGGTGTTACCCATTTTTCAAATGTTTCGACACAGTGGATCTTGGGAAAACTGGTCTTGGAACTCATCTTTCAAGATTCATCCTCAAGTATTAAATTTTGTGCAACAGCCAGGACACAGGTACAATGACTTGACTGTTAGGGGACCATCAGCATTGTAGATTGTTCAAAATTGAGATATAATTCCCATACTGTAAAATTCATTATTTTAAAGGATACAGTTCAGTCATTGCTATTATAGTCACGAGGTTGTAGAATGAGTAGCACAAATTCCAGAATATTTTTATCACTCCCAAAAGAAACCTTGTACCATTAGCTCTCAGCATCATAGATTTTATGTTATTTAAAAGTATTTTAGGATTTATGCCAAACATTTTTCAACACACATTATTTTATTAGTCTTGGGCAATCCTGGTACTGTTTGATTTAGATAAGCACTACAGAAAAAATGACCACGGGTGTATAAAACATTTATGAAAGTTTAAAAAAATGTGCATTTTTTTTACTTTGTGCTATCTTTGAACCTGATCAGTTGTATGCATATTATTACCTCAGGGAAGAATACATGGAGAGAAAAAGATTAATGAGAGGGCTATACTCATTAACTATACTCTTAGTAAAGGCTAAAAAAAAGGCTATACTCATTCTTATCCCTAGTCTGAAATTTGATTTTTATGATTACCTAATTCTGTGTGCAGATTGATTGCTCTATGGAGAATATTGTACAGAAAGACTTTATGGTATCAGATGCAATTAAGTCAAAGAGTTCCTGAAGATGGCATGCAGTTAGCTGAAAAGATGACAGATGAAGCATCTGCTGTCAAGTCCCTGTTATGCCATATACAGGCTGAACTGCAGACTGCTGGAGTTCGCTTGAACCAGACCTTAGAACTTAAATCTATCAATGGTCAGTATCTTATAACAATTTCTAACCCCAGGTGTAAGTGACAGGTTGTTGGGCTTAGAGTTTATTGATTGGTTGTAATTATTTGTTTGTTGTTTTTTTTTTCCAAAATAATTTCTGGCAGTGCTATATCCACTAAGTTGTAAAACAAGTAAATTTTTATAAAATAATTTAATTAACCAGGGCTAACTGTTGGTTAAAAATTTTGTAGGGGAAGAGTGTTTCCTATTAGGATCATATGAAAAATCTGTTCAAATATGGAGGAAAGCTCTACAAGAAACCTGTGAGAAAGGTAGGGGGTGTTAAAATAATATTACTTGCCATAATGTTCATGGGACCCTATTTTAGCATGCTGCTATTCTTAAAAATAATTTCAGATTTCTGAGAACTGACAATTTCTTAATGCATAAATAAAATACATACTGTAGGTACCTTGACTGTTAGAAATAGTTATTTAAAATTATTGTTAGTCTTGGAATTTGTAGCACCAAGAATTTTTTATCCTATCTGTAGATAAGACTCCTCTGTCCTTTTTTTGGTTAGTGATAGAACCTGTGATTGATTGGTAATGGATAAGAAAGAGACTTAAATCCTAAATTAAAAAAAAAAAAGTTATTTAGTAAGACTGCAAGTATCTATAAGAGACACTATGAGTCAAATAAGGTGCTATTACCAACTTACAGAAACTTGGAGCTAAGGCTCTCTGCCCTTAAGTAATTCAACTTTAAGAATTTCCTGTGAGTTAGACTTATTATGGGGCTACATGGAGTTTTTGATGAGACAGTAGGGATGTGGATTCTAGAAACTGGTGATAGCTTTTATGATCTAGGGCTGAGGGTATAAGATAGTAAAGGTTCTCAGCCAAAGTGACTGTGGAGCTAACCTTGACTGCTACTATGTCAGGTTTAGCCAATTATTAAATTTATTTTCTGGCTGCTGTGGCTATGTATTGAGGGCCTGCTATGTGTATTAGACAATAAGAATAACTGAAATAAAGTTTACCCTCAAATTGCCCACAGTGTGGAGGATAGACTGCATAACAACTGGCATGTTTCTCATTTTGCTTTGTGGTATTTGCTGGGGGAGCGCACAGTCTGAACTGGAGTGCAAACATCAATCTGGAGAAAACCTGGAGGAACAGACATGTAAAACTGAGCGAGAATTGTTCAGATGAAGGAGTGGGAATGGTGTAACAGAATATAGCACTCCAGAAGCAAGAAGACATGAGAAACCGTGGCAGTTGGGTAAATTGCAAGTAGTTGACCAGGTTTTTTGAAACATATATGTAATATTGAGGATAGGGTGGTGAGCGCTAAAGTGAGAGGAGAGAATAGATGGTAAGGAAAGATGCTGTGCAGTGCCATGGGGTTAAGGTTTTATCCTGAAGACAGTGGGATCTGTTAAGATACAAGAAGAGTGCTTTTCAAATAAACATAGGCCATTTGGAAAGATCACTTTGGTACATTACAGAGGGCCATTTGTTGGAGTGTGGTATAGAGATGTGGGTTTTACCTAGAAGCAAGAAAATTAGTCAGTTAAAGAGGTCCTGAAGCAAAGCAATGTCAGGAGTACTGGGGAACAAAAGTCATGTTTGTCAGACGTTTAATAGGTTTGATCAAGTGACCTTGTGACTGAGTAGAGAAAGAAGTCTCATGTAGTTCTTAGGTTTGAAGATTGTACAGCTGGATGAAGAACAGTGGCATTCAGTGTGATGAGAAGTTCCCATGAAGAAAAGTTTTCATAATGAGCTTTATTTTGGACCCTTTAATTTCATTTCCAATTGTATCCAATTGGAATGGTTTCTTGTAATGGAGACTGAAAGTAACTGTGGCTTCAACAAGAAGTTTATTTCTCTTAGGAAAGGAGGCAAGGAGTTGACAGTCTGGGACTGATTTGGTATTTTGGTGGTCTCATCAAGGACTCAAGCTTATTTAGTGTTTCTACTCCATCATCCTTAGTGCATTGCTTCCACTCTTAAGGCTGTTGCATGAATTAACATGGATGCTGGAGTCCCAGCCATCACGTGCATAATCCAGGTAACAGAAAGGCAGGAGGGGCAAGAGAGGGCGCACCTCCTGGCTGAGATGCCTCTTTACGCAGTTTGTCTGGCAGCTGTACACTGTATTATCTCTTGGTTAAGAACTTTGTCATATTTTCTCATGGCCACACCTAGCAAGAAATTGTGATCTGAGTACACTGGAACCCCAAATAAAATTAGAATTCTTTTACTCAGAATGGTGGATAAGGGGCAGGTAATGGGCAGGCTCAGTCCTAAGCACCTTTAAGATAGTTGAAGACAGTGGTCAAGAGATCCAATCTTATTCGATAGTATTTCTTCTCTGGAAAGTCTCTTTGACTGCCTGTTTGATATATGTATGTGTGTTTTTTTAATTTGTGTATTTAGCATGTGTCCTTCTGTTTCATTCCATGTGTACTTGAGAGAGATGTTGTTAGTGGACCTCAGTTAGTACTGAGATGAGCATTTGCACCTCTTTTTGGATAAATTCTTAGTCATCTTAGGACCTGACCACAGAAAATAAAATTGTTCAGAATTTACGATGAAAAAGAACAAAATATTGCTGACCTGTTTTCTTTTACTCAGTTGTGAAACAGATACAGAAAAGTTTACATGACATGAGTGTACAGTTGATGAATTTTTATAAACTGAACATTTCCGTCTGTCCAGCACTCAGATCAAGAACATTACCTAGCTAACATGTTTTTTAATGTAAGTGTAATTCTGCCCTATTTAAGGAGGAAGAAGGACATGTTTTCTTCAGCTTCGCTATTATCTTTCTCTTTTATACTGCCACCTCTATAACTATAATTTAAATGATGCTCAAGGATTATGTGATCAGCTAGTAAGAGAAATACTGAGATGGTCCCACCTTCCGGTAAAAGAAAATGAAGATTGTTCAGGTATGCTTTTCAAAAATCAGTATTTTTGTTTGTTTGTTTGCTTGTTTCTTTGTCTTTTAATGCCATCTGTTGGGTTTAATGTATTTTGGTTCATCAATGTAAAATCAGTATGTTTAGCTGTGAAATTGCTTATACATAAAAGTTGGTTCTCTGTTGCGTTGTGAATTTTTGGACTGTCAGCTTCTCAGCAGCAGGGATCATGTTTTTGGTTGTTTTTAACCTTTGAGTCTCTCAGCTTAGCGGTACTTGCCTGCTGAACTGTTATAATTGTCTCATGACTCACCACGCTGTTTGTTAGACATAATGTCAGATACCCAGTGTCAGGTACTTTTCCTTACCATGTTTATATTTTCTCTAACGGTTGCTTAAGGTGGTTTGCTAAAGTGATCAACATCACTTTCTGACATATTCAGGGCCTTTTTAAAATCTGTTTAAGAGGTTGTAGAATATTTGGACTGTCCTCTTTTAAAAAAGGTGTATTTAAATTAAGCAATAACCAGAGTGAAAGATGGGCTTCTCAGGTAGCTCAGTGCTAAAGAATCAGCCTGTCAATGCAGGAGACACAGGAGACACAGGTTCAGTTCCAGGGTGGGGGAGATCCCCTAGGGAAGGAACTGGTAACCTCTTCCAGTATTCTTGCCTGGGAAATCCCATGGACAGAGGGGCCGGGTAACTGCAGTCCGTGGGGTCACAAAGAGTCGACCATAACTTGGTGACTAAGCAATAGCAGCAGAGTGAAAGACATCTATATGAATGAGCACATACTGTATTTATAATGCTGTTTTACAGTGGTAGGCCATGAGATGTATACTTTGCATATGAGTGTCTCAGAAAGGCCAGTGTATCAGTGCTTTCCAAATGGAGTTCATGACTCTAGATGGAGTATTTGTTTGTTTTATTGGTTTAAAAATCATTTACTATTGGGAAGCTTACAAAAGGCTTTGAAAAATAGTTTGAGAGGGTTTGTAAAACCCTTTCTTTGTTTTTTACCCATTTATCATTTTTGTCCAGGAGAACAGCATTAATTTGTTTGTTTGGTTTCAGCCACTGTAGTTTCTTTCTTTTTTGTTTTTAATTTTAAGGTGAGATAGATAGAATGGACTTCCTGGGTAGCTCAGCCAGTGAAGAATCCACCTGCAATGCAGGAGACCCCAGTTCGATTCCTGGGTCAGGAAGATCTCCTGGAGGAGGCATAGGCTACCCACTCTAGTTCTTCACTTTCCCTGGTGGCTCAGACAACAAAGAATCCACCTGCAATGTGGGAGACCTGGGTTTGATCCCTGGGTGGGGAAGATCCCCTGGAGGAGGGCATGGTATTCCATTCCAGTATTCTTGCCTGAAGAATCCCCATGGACAAAAGAACCTGGCAGGCTACAGTCCACAAGGATCGCAAAGAGTTGGACACAACTGAGCAGCTAAGGACAGATGGTAGAATACTATGAAATTTTATTCTGGGACTCATATTTTCTCTGCATTTTTTAAATTTAATTTTTGTTTTATATTGGGGTATAGCTGATTTACAATATTGCATTTCAGGTGTACGGCAAAATGGTTCAGTTATACGTAAACATATATCCATTCTGTTTTAGATTCTTTTCCCATATAGGTTATTACAGAAAACTGAGTAGAGTTCTCCATGCTATACAGTAGGCCCTTGTTGATTATCTTTAATATATAGTAGAGTGTATATTTTACTCCTAAACTCTTAATTTACCCCTCCCCCCACACCACCTTTCCTCTTTGGTGACTGTAGGTTTATTTTCAGTCTGTGAATCTCTTTTGTGAATAAGTTCATTTGTATTATCTTTTTAGATTCCATATGTAAGTGATACCATATGCAACCACTGTTTATGGATTTCCTACTCTATGATGTTTTTCTTTTTAAATTTGTGTTTGTTTAGTAGCAATATAGGTTCATTTTAGACAGTTTTGAAATATGGAAATGTTTAAAGAAAATCACTTTTAATGCTACCATTTTTGTCTATGTACATTCATATATGTTTATTACCAGAGCTAATATTCTTTTGCAATCTTTTAAATTTAATATTGTGAATATTTTCCAGTGCAAATAATAATCTTTTTAAAAACCTAGTAAGCTTTTTCCTCATTATTGCATATTTTAGATTGTTACCACCCATTTACTATTTTAAATCATGTTGCAGTGTACATAAATTTTTGTGAGCATTACTAATGTCTACATGTTAAATCTTGAGAAATGAGGTTACAGAGTCAAGACTTCTGATGCCTAGTGTTAGATTGCCCTCCGAAAGGACTATTAACTGTGTATCAGTGGAAGACATTTATATGTGACTTTTTTTTTCTTATGTGTGACTTTTTAACTGACTCTTTTTTTCCAGCAGTATTGTCATGATATGATATAACTGTCAAGATAAGTTGAACCTATAGTAATGTATTTAATTTTTAATGATAGTTGTTTAGAATATTTTAAGCATATCTTCTCTTGGTCAGGAGTCTCCAGGACTACTCCCCAAGTTCAGTGATTGACAGGGAGAATGCACAGGCCTCTGTATATGTTGAACCCGGGGCCCCTGCTGTGGAAGCATGGAGCCCTAGCCACTGGTCCACCTGCAAATTGCCTCAAGTGGCTTCTGAGAAAGAAAGATACTTTGCCATTGTTGGGGCCATAAATGTCATAAAAATTAATCTTAATTTAATATTTATCTTGTATCGCCTTCTCTTGTGGCTCAGCTGGTAAAGAATCTGCCTACAGTGCGGGGGACCTGGCTTCAATTCCTGGGTTGGGACGATCCCCTGGAGAAGGGAATGGCTACCCACACCAGTATTCTGGCCTGGAGAATTCCATGTACTGTATAGTCCATGGGGTCGCAGAGTTGGATGCAACTGAGTGACTTTCACTCACTCAATAGTTTTTAGCTATTTATTTTCAAATATCTGAATCCAGTTTATATTAAGTTTCAATTTTTAAATAGGGATGACATGTTTGCTCTAGTTTATGTCAGAATGAAATCATAATGTAACTCTCTCCTCTGCCTTTTCCCTCCATCCTGCACATTCCCCTGTCCATACTTCCCAAAAGAATCTTAATAGTGAAGAGTTAATGTTACGGGAGTCTACTAATAATACAGAAACAGGCATGAAGGGTCACTGTTCTGGCTCTTTTCAGATTTTCTTTGTAGTAAACTCTGCCTCCTTGCACTAAAGAAAGAAAAGGAGAAAGAGGAGAAAAAAGGGAAAACAAAGAAATGATAAGCTGGCAAGTCCATTATGGCTGGATACTCCGAAAGGACTATTAACTGTGTATCAGTGGAAGACATTTATATGTGACTTTTTTTTTCTTATGTGTGACTTTTTAACTGACTCTTTTTTTCCAGCAGTATTGTCATGATATGATATAACTGTCAAGATAAGTTGAACCTATAGTAATGTATTTAATTTTTAATGATAGTTGTTTAGAATATTTTAAGCATATCTTCTCTTGGTCAGGAGTCTCCAGGACTACTCCCCAAGTTCAGTGATTGACAGGGAGAATGCACAGGCCTCTGTATATGTTGAACCCGGGGCCCCTGCTGTGGAAGCATGGAGCCCTAGCCACTGGTCCACCTGCAAATTGCCTCAAGTGGCTTCTGAGAAAGAAAGATACTTTGCCATTGTTGGGGCCATAAATGTCATAAAAATTAATCTTAATTTAATATTTATCTTGTATCGCCTTCTCTTGTGGCTCAGCTGGTAAAGAATCTGCCTACAGTGCGGGGGACCTGGCTTCAATTCCTGGGTTGGGACGATCCCCTGGAGAAGGGAATGGCTACCCACACCAGTATTCTGGCCTGGAGAATTCCATGTACTGTATAGTCCATGGGGTCGCAGAGTTGGATGCAACTGAGTGACTTTCACTCACTCAATAGTTTTTAGCTATTTATTTTCAAATATCTGAATCCAGTTTATATTAAGTTTCAATTTTTAAATAGGGATGACATGTTTGCTCTAGTTATGTCAGAATGAAATCATAATGTAACTCTCTCCTCTGCCTTTTCCCTCCATCCTGCACATTCCCCTGTCCATACTTCCCAAAAGAATCTTAATAGTGAAGAGTTAATGTTACGGGAGTCTACTAATAATACAGAAACAGGCATGAAGGGTCACTGTTCTGGCTCTTTTCAGATTTTCTTTGTAGTAAACTCTGCCTCCTTGCACTAAAGAAAGAAAAGGAGAAAGAGGAGAAAAAAGGGAAAACAAAGAAATGATAAGCTGGCAAGTCCATTATGGCTGGATTGTTTGTATAGATCCTTCGACATTTTTAGATAAAACTGGTAACTTGAAGTCATAAAAGAGTTCCTAAGTATATGTGCTGATAATTATGAGCTTATTATTTTATTTTTGTTTTTTTGTATTTAAGAGATGTAGATATCTATTACAAGTTACCTTGTATAGGCCAGGGGTGTTGATCTTGGAAAGAAGTTTTAATTATAATTTTATTCTTGCATCATGTTAGGAGCTTAACTATTCTACTACTTTTGCTACTTGGATAGTTTTGCTGGTTTGATCGGCATCTCCTTCTCTCCTTTCCTGTATCCTGCAGTTGCTGAGAAGTCTCCTGGTGAGTCTGGGGTGGCTGGCAGTGTTCATCCGGAAGCAGCAGCGAGGGCGGTCCAGGCCCTGGCTCGCTTCATGGCTGCCTACTTCACCAATCAGCGGCTCTGCGTTTTGCCACCTCACAGTGTGGACGTTCTTCCTCCCCTTCATATTAAAACAGGTAATAGAGTAAACGATTTTCTCACCTTGTTTCTGCACATAATATTTAAAACCATTTGACACAGTGATCATTGGTCTATGGAAATAATACTAGTGTCTAGCTTAGTGCCTGACATGTAGGTGACTCTTTACGAATGAGTATAATCTGAGAAAGTTAATTGCTTTGAACTTGTTTTTATTGAATATGTATTTTTTTAATTGCAAAATTTGGACACATTGGTGTTAAAACAGTTTCCTTTTTTTTTTTCTCTAAGTAAAAGAGCTGTAAAAATGTGGTAATTGAACAAATTTTGAGTGTTCTAATTTCAGTTCAGATCAGTCACTCAGTTGTGTCTGACTCTTTGTAACCCCAATGACTGCAGCACACCGGGCCTCTCTGTCCATCACCAACTCCCAGAATTTACTCAAACTTATTCTAATTTAGAATTTAAGTTTTGGACATTTTACTTTTATTATTTTATTTGGGTCATTTTTTATTTGCTGTGTTTAATCATTTCCTTATAGTATCTGATAAAAGTGTATGCATTTACCTTCATTTTGTATAATACACTCTGATACTATTTCTTCTGTTTCTTTGTCTACTCGGTTTCACTTTTTTTCAGGAATGCCAGCATTTGCTGCATTACCCACTAAAGAGACACATTCTTCAATGTTTAAAAAAAAGAAAAGCTATTCTAGAGTGTGTTAAGTATTATTTTAGGCCATTTTGTATGTATCTTCCTTGTGGTCTTGTGTAGAAAGTATTGATTAAGGAAATCTGTGTAGGGAGGAATGAGTTCCTGTGTATAATTGTAGTTAATCCATTTTCTTTCATCTACTCACAGAGCAGCCCTTTCGACTTATTCCTCTGCAACACTCTAAGGTGGCCAGTGCGGTCAGAGAGCAGAATCTTTCTGATGTGTGGACCGCTGAATATGCCCTTGAATTACTATTGATCAGTGGCCTGGTTCCAGAAGCCGTGTGGTTGGCACATAAACTTGGAGACTGGAAGACATCCATTTCTGTTGGTGTGGCTTTTCAACTCTTCTGCAAGCATGGTAGCAAATTCAAGAGGTATGTATTTTTAGGCACATCTAAGTTAAAAAAGTACCATGGTTTAATCTAAAGTGTTTCTTATTTCACTCATTGCTAGTATTTACACATTTTGTGGAATCCTTAGTTCAGCATTGTCCAATAGAATTTTCTTTGGTGATGGAAATATTCTGTATGTGCTGTCCAGTCTGATAGCTACTAGCCACATGTATTTATTAAGCCCTTGAAAGGTGGCTGATAAGACCAAGGAGCTGGATTTTCAATCTAATTTTAATTAAATTAAATTTAGAGAGCTACATGCAGCTAGTGTCAACTGTGTTAGACAGCTCAGAGGTTTACTTACTGTATTTAAACATCTATTTAGCACTTTTACTTGTTAGCAGTACCCTCAAAGGGCCTATAGTCAATGGGAGAGTTTTCTCTTTTCCAAACAGGATTTACATTTTAAGCTAATCAAACTAATCCCTGCATTTTAACTCTTATGAATATTATGGCATTGCTGTGTCTTTGAATTCTCCGGGACAGAATACTGGAGTGGGTAGCCTTTCACTTCTCTAGGGGATCTTCCCAACCGAGGGATCGAACCCAGGTCTCCTGCATTGCAGGTGGATTCTTTACCAGCTGAACCACCAGGGAAGCCCATCCATGGTATGGTAGGGAGAGCAATAATGTCAAGTGAGGGAAAGACAGGAAAAACTTTATGTGGGAGATGTCATTTGAGATGAGTGATGAAGGGAAGATGGAATCTTGACAAAGCAAGTAGCTGTAGGGAGAGAGAACATTCCAAACAGAAGCAAAGGCATGTGGCCCAAAGCACTTATGGTTTCATTTGGAGAGAGTCTGTATGTAGGGCAGTAGTGGGCAGTTAAGGATGGGGAGCTATATCAGTACTGTAATTGTGGAGGGCCTCAGGACTCTCCTCAATACAGCATTTCCTCAATTATTTCTTTTCTAAACAGAAGATGAATAACATGGACTTCTCTGGTTCTTAAAAATTTCACGTTTAGTTCTTAATGTGTATCAGTTCAGTTCAGTCGCTCAGTCGTGTCCGACTCTTTGCCACCTCATGAATCGAAGCACGCCAGGCCTCCCTGTCTATCACCAACTCCCAGAGTTCACTCAGACTCACATCCATCGAGTCCATGATGCCATCCATCCATCTCATCCTCAGTCAGCCCCTTCTCCTCCTGCCCCTAATCCCTCCCAGCATCAGAGTCTTTTCCAATGAGTCAACTCTTCGCATGAGGTGGCCAAAGTATTGGAGTTTCAGCTTTAGTATCATTCCTTCCAAAGAAATCCCAGGGCTGATCTCCTTCAGAATGGACTGATTGGATCTCCTGGCAGTCCAAGGGACTCTCAAGACTCTTCTCCAACACCACAGTTCAAAAGCGTACATTCTTCGGCACTCAGCCTTCTTCACAGTCCAGCTCTCACATCCATGCATGACTACTGGAAAAACCATAGCCTTGACTAGACAGACCTTAGTCAGCAAAGTAATGTCTCTGCTTTCAAATATGCTATCTAGGTTGGTCATAACTTTTCTTCCAAGGAGTAAGCACTTTTAATTTCATGGCTGCAGTCACCATCTGCAGTGATTTTGAAGCCTTGAAAAATAAAGTCTGACACTGTTTCCCCATCTATTTGCCATGAAGTGATGGGACCTGATGCCATGATCTTCATTTTCTGAACGTTGAGCTTTAAGCCAACTTTTTCACTCTCCTCTTTCACTTTCATCAAGAGGCTTTTTAACTCCTCTTCACTTTCTGCCCTAAGAGTGGTATCATCTGCATATCTGAGGTTATTGGTTTTTCTCCTGGCAATCTTGATTCCAGCTTGTGTTTGCCCCAGTCCAGCATTTCTCATGATGTCCTCTGCATATAAGTTAAATAAGCAGGGTGACAATATACAGCCTTGACGTACTCCTTTTCCTGTTTGGAACCACTCTGTTGTTCCATGTCCAGTTCTAACTGTTGCTTCCTGACCTGCATACAGATTTCTCAAGAGGCAGGTCAGGTGGTCTGGTATTCCCATCTCTTTCAGAATTTTCCACAGTTCATTGTGATTCACACAGTCAAAGGCTTTGGCATAGTCAATAAAGCAGAAATAGATGTTTTTCTGGAACTCTCTTGCTTTTTCCATGATCCAGCAGATACTGGCAATTTGATCTCTGGTTCCTCTGCCTTTTCTAAAACCAGCTTGAACATCAAGAAGTTCATGGTTCACATGTTGCTGAAGCCTGGCTTGGAAAATTTTGAGTATTCCTTTACTAGCGTGTGAGATGAGTGCAATTGTGCAGTAGTTTGAGCATTTTTCGGCATTGCCTTTCTTTGGGATTGGAATGAAAAGTGACCTTTTCCAGTGCTGTGGCCACTGCTGAGTTTTCCAAATTTGCTGGCATATTGAGTGCAGCACTTTCACAGCGTCATCTTTCAGGATTTGAAATAGCTCAACTGGAATTCCATCACCTCCACTAGCTTTGTTCGTACTGCTGCTTGATGTGTATATGTTTCCTATTTTGAAAATTTGTAATTATTTTCGCCTAATTTGATGTGATTTCAGATCCAAGGAAAAGAGTCTGAATCTACCATTAAATATGACTCCAGCACAGATTTTTCAGGAAAAACTACAGCGTTTCCTAGGTCAGCCAGCCTCTTCGGAAGCAAAAAATGAAATGAACTCAAAATGCAAACAGTTTACAGGTGAGTTACCTAGGTATGGTTGACTTGTGAATCAGCTTGATACAAAGCTTATGGTATTTTAAAAGCTTTCAAGTACCCACACGTTTGTGAATATTTTGGGGAAAAAAAATAGTACTAAAAGATTCCCAGTCTGAACTTCTAGTTCTGACAATGTCTTTTTGATGATCTGAAAATTCTCCCACAATAAATATATAGATACAGTGTGTTTCTAGATGAAATATAAAAATATACATTTAAAGACTCAGATTTAAAGTTTTAAAGATTTTCTTAGGTATTTACCCAAGAAAAATAAAAATCTAGGTTCACTGAAAAACCTGTGTGTGAATGTGCATGCCTTTTTCACAACAGCCAAAAACTTGAGACAACCCAGTTGCTTATTAACTTGTGGATACATAAACAAATTGTAATTTATCTGTAATGTAAATTAATAAATAATAAAGAGGAAACTGCTGATAACATGCAACCACATGGATGAATCACAGAACCATTATTTTAAATGAAAGGGCTTATAAATAAAACCACCCACTATATGATTTCATTTACATAACATTTCATAAAAAGCAACACTATAGGGACAGGAAACAGATCAGTGTTTACCTAGGAGTAAGGGGTGAATTGAGGATAAAGCAATGGCAACCCACTCCAGTACTCTTGCCTGGAAAATCCCATGGACAGAGGAGCCTGGTAGGCTGCAGTCCATGGGGTCGCTAAGAGTCAGACATGACTGAGTGGCTTCACTTTGACTTTTCACTTTCATGCATTGGAGAAGGAAATGGCAACCCACTCCAGTGTTCTTGCCTGGAGAATCCCAGGGATGGGGGAGCCTGGTGGGCTGCTGTCTATGGGGTCACACACAGTCAGACACACACAGTCTACTTAGCAGCAGCAAGGGGGAATTGACAACAAAGAGGTATGAGAGAACATTTTGGAGTGATAAAAATGTTCTCATAGACTGTATAGATTTACCAAAACTCATTGAATTGTGTATCTTAAAAAAATGTTTATTTTTTATTTGACTGCTCCCATCCTTAGTTGCAGCACGCAAGATCTTCTGTCTTAGTTTTGGCATGCAAACTCTTAGTTGAGGCTTGTGAGATCTAGTCCCCTGACCAGGGATCAAACCCAGGCCCTTTGCACTGGGAGTGAGGAGTCCTAGCCGCTGAACCACCAGGGTGAACTGTGTACATAAAAGGATAATTTTTAGTGTATATAAATTATACCTTTACAAATTGATTTAAAAACAAGAAACTCAGTAGATGGTTAGTAAATTAGAAAATAGATTTGAATTCTATATACATAGACAAAATATATATAGAGAAAAAATATATCCATATATGGGTAAAAAGAAAACATTTGGAAAATATGAAAGAGAGGTTAAACTTTGCATTGAATGAGAAGACACAACATGTATTTAGTAGGAGTTCCAGCAGAGCCACACTGAATTCTGGATGGTAACGACCTCTGGAAATAGGAAGTGAAGTAGGATTGGTACCTAAGGAATTTCAGCCGTAGCTGTAACTTTTTTTTTTTTTTTACCTAAATTGAGTATAGAAAACATGAATATCAGACAGGGATGAAAAGTCAGTACGTGAGTGTTTTCATAGTCTATACCTTAAAGTGTGCTTTAAGAGAATTCCTAATGTAAAAGTCCAGAAGTCTACAGGTCTGCCACCTGCGTCTCTTTGCATTTTGTCTTCTAGAACATTTCTCCATTTTTACAGATATTTATAAAACTGAAGCCATACTGTATGCCTATTTCATGTATTTTTGGTTTTTTGCTTCTTTAGCTTCACAAGTCCTTTTGTAAAAGTACTGTGATTGAGTATTAAGGAAATGAAAACTACTGTCTCACTGCCTCCACATAATGCTTTATATTGTTTTTGTGTGTTTCTTACATTCTGTTTTTCCCATTAATGTTTTCATTTTATTATTATTTTTTTGAGTCATGCTTCTATTCCAAGCATGTTTTTATTATGTAGTTGTGTTACAGTATCTTGTGTCATTTTGGAAAGTCTTTGTGCTCTGATTACTATAGTCTTAAAAGTAACAAAATCTTAAATTTCTGTCCAGAAGTCTGAGTGTTTTTCATTTCGACCAATATGTTTATTTTGGCAGTCAGCTTTTTCAGATATGAAGTTTTAAACTACAAAATAGAAGGAGAAGTATAATATAAATTGAAACTGCTGTACCTAATTCTGTAATTGGCAGATCCCATTGAAGAAGAAGATGCGGATCTGCTGTTTGCTTCTGTGCAGGAAATCCTGAAAGCAGCAGTTATGGCTGACGCAGATATTCTTTCAGAGACGTTTCAGCTTCTCATCAACTCTGCCAAGGACTTCAGTAAGAGACTGTGGGGCTTAGTGCCGGGCGGCTTGTATCTTCCAGCTCCTCCGTTATATTGTCCTCAGCCAGCTGTTCTTAGTGAAGTAAGCTTAAACTTTTAATTTACGATTTATTTTGTCCCCTTTTTAAAATAATCAACCTGATAATAATCATCAAGTTAAAAATGCAAGCTCTGAAGCCCACTTCTGGATTCCAGCTTTGCTGTTTATTAACTGGATAGTTTTCTTGGGCATTGTACGCAGCTGATGTTTAAGTTTCCTTATCTGTAAAATGAAGAAAGTGATAGTACCTCTAACAGCGTTGTTGTGAGTATTACACGAGACATCCTGAAAAAGCTTTTACCCTAGTGTCTAGGACACATAGTAAACATTGATAATAAAACAAAATTAATAGATATTTCTCTGTATCTAGATATTATTTTAAAAATAAACATTTGTTTACTGTAGGAAAATAATGAGTATCAGAATTTAGAAGCCATTCATCTCATTGTCTTTGCCTCTTTTGAAAGACTTAGTTTGATTTTCTTTGACTGGAAAGATCATTGTTTTCTTCTGTACTTTTCAGTTAATAGTTCTGTCTTATAAATTGCAATTACTGTATTCCTCTCAGGATCTTTTCCTCTGCTCGTTTTGAAAATAGTAACATTACAATTAGCTGGTTTTAAGGTTTATAGTGTTAATTCTGTCTCTTATACACATCTAAAGTTTTAAAGATTTTCTTAGGTATTTACCCAAGAAAAATAAAAATCTAGGTTCACTGAAAAACCTGTGTGTGAATGTGCATGCCTTTTTCACAACAGCCAAAAACTTGAGACAACCCAGTTGCTTATTAACTTGTGGATACATAAACAAATTGTAATTTATCTGTAATGTAAATTAATAAATAATAAAGAGGAAACTGCTGATAACATGCAACCACATGGATGAATCACAGAACCATTATTTTAAATGAAAGGGCTTATAAATAAAACCACCCACTATATGATTTCATTTACATAACATTTCATAAAAAGCAACACTATAGGGACAGGAAACAGATCAGTGTTTACCTAGGAGTAAGGGGTGAATTGAGGATAAAGCAATGGCAACCCACTCCAGTACTCTTGCCTGGAAAATCCCATGGACAGAGGAGCCTGGTAGGCTGCAGTCCATGGGGTCGCTAAGAGTCAGACATGACTGAGTGGCTTCACTTTGACTTTTCACTTTCATGCATTGGAGAAGGAAATGGCAACCCACTCCAGTGTTCTTGCCTGGAGAATCCCAGGGATGGGGGAGCCTGGTGGGCTGCTGTCTATGGGGTCACACACAGTCAGACACACACAGTCTACTATTTTCAGTTATTTGTTGTATTCTTATTTGTTATGTTTCAAGTTATGTTTCACTACGTTAAAATACTTTATTTGTTGATATTTCACATGTGATATATTGCACATGGAAAGAATAAGTAGTCCATGGTATTTCTCAGTAATTCCTCTTTCCTCTTATGTCTGAGTCTTTAGTATATTGGTTTAGGGGTTAGAAATAGCATTTAATATATTTCTGGATATGCTGTGCTGATACTTGTTTGAGTACTAGCAATCCTTAGTAGTACTTTGTTTTATTGTTTTTTATTAAAATAAGCCTCAGTGGCAGGATTTCTCTTAAATGTCACTCTGTACCAGTTAGAACCCCCGGGGTTGAAAGTAACAGAAGACTTGGTAAGTATTGGCTGGCATAATTGAGAAGCCCAGTTATGTTTTCAAAGCCTTGGGCTCTTTCTCCCCCGTTTGTTTTCTAAGTTGTCAGCTTCAGTTTAAGGCTGGCTCCCTTTGTGAGAGCCGCTGGCTGCCAGCAGCTTCTCAGGATACCGTGTCCATGCCCAAAGGGAGTGGGAAGGGGAGAGAGAAGAGCAGTGAAAGTCTTTCTCTCCCAGCATCCAAACAGAGTACTGAGAATTACTCTTGCGAGACCCATCAAGGTCACTGGCCAGGCCTGGAATCACACACCTTGGCTAAGGCTAAATGCGCAGTGCTGCATGGCAATTGATTAGGGCCTTCCCTGGCAGCTGGGGACATAGGAACAGCTCTCCCTGAATCATTTAGCTGTGTATAAAAGGGGCAGATGCCCTCCCCCGCCCCACCCCACAATAACTGAGTATTCTTAAGAAGTGGTAGTGGTAGGAAAATGTTCGGGAAGCAAATGTTCATAATATTTGGATTACCTCATTTCTGGAAAATTAATCTGTAGCCACTGACTTGAATCATGTGTTGAGTCAACACACATTTATTGGATCCCACCACACATTGGATTTTGTCAGATGACAAGGCCTTTGCTCTTAACCAGTCTCAACAGCGTGGGGAACAGATACATAAATTAGCAAGAATAAATTAGTATATGGAAATCTGAGCAAACTGCCATAATACCACAGCATGGAAGAGTTTCACAGAAGAGGTGACACTGAAATATAACTGGATTTTTCTAGGCAGAGGAGGGGAAGAGGCGTTCTTTCTGAAAGGAGTGATCTCTAATATTCCCCCCAGTGAAGTCAGGGATGGTGGGCTTTAACTATTATAGCCTTTTCCACTGAGGTGAGACAAGTGTTTCCTTGACCCTGGAAATAGCTATAGTTATCTCTGAGGCCATGCCTCAAAACTTTCTTTGTGAATCTCCAGGAATAGTCTAGTTTGAGAAGCACTATCTTTATTTTTACTGTAACATTTAAAGTTTCTGTTTTCCTGGCTACTAATTTTTTTTCTTTTCTTTCTTTTTTTTTTTTTTAGGAAGATGGTGATGACCTTCTTTTAAAAGCTGAAAAAGATAATCGCCAAAAGGTGTCTGGAATCCTTCAGCGTGTGCTCTTGCTTTTCCGGGCAGCTCGGTGTTCTTTTCCTGTAGCGCAGTGGTACATCTTGCAGCTGAGATGGGCAAGAAAAGTCATGCAAAAGGTGTGGGAATGTCTTAAGCCACTTGTGTGCTATTGCAATAGGGAAGAACCTTCTGTATTCTGTTACAAGTTAATCACTATGGGGATGTTGCCTGTAGCTTAAATTATACACAATGGCCTATCTCTGGTAACCTTGCTTCCCAGGTCATGAGCATTAAGCTAAAATACCTTTGTTTAGTTCATGGGAAACATCCTGACCAGGCCTACCTGTGAATGACCACGGGAAGGGAGAAATTAACACATGCTCTCCAGAGGCTGATGGGAACAGGAAACTTGATTTTATTCCCTTCCCTTTTAGTAGCAAAGGAGCCGGGAT
Organism: Madoqua kirkii; assembly: GCA_006408675.1. Classification (NCBI taxonomy): domain Eukaryota; kingdom Metazoa; phylum Chordata; class Mammalia; order Artiodactyla; family Bovidae; genus Madoqua; species Madoqua kirkii. Next base: position 34,155 of record SJYC01150465.1, read on the forward strand.
TCTAACTCGGTCAAGATGGTTCCTTGAGGCACAAGCCCACCATCTTCTCGGTTTGCTGGCTTTCTAAATAAAGTCGTATTCCTTGCCGCAACAACTCATCCATCAATTTTTGGCCTGTTGTGAGGCAAGCAATACAAGCTTAGGCTCGGTAACACTATGGTAAACAATTTAAAGGGCTTCCCAGGTGATGCTAGTGGTAAAGAACCCACCTGCCAGTGCAGGAGACTTTAGAGACTCAAGTTTGATCCCTGTGTCGGGAAGATTGCCCTAGAGGAGGGCATGGCAACCCCCTCTAGTATTCTTCTGTGGAGAATCTCAAGAGGAGCTTGGCAGGCTACAGTCCATAGCGTTACAAAGAGTCAGACACAACTGAAGCGACTTGGCATGAACAATTTCAATGTGGAAACAGTGTCAGACTTTATTTTTGGGGGCTCCAAAATCACTGAAGATGGTGATTGCAGCCATGAAATTAAAAGACGCTTACTCCTTGGAAGAAAGGTTATGACCAACCTAGGTAGCATATTCAAAAGCAGAGACATTACTTTGCCGACTAAGGTCCATCTAGTCAAGGCTATGTTTTTTCCAGTGGTCATGGATGGATGTGAGAGTTGGACTGTGAAGAAGGCTAAGTGCCAGAGAATTGATGCTTTTGAGCTGTGGTGTTGTAGAAGACTCTTGAGAGTCCCTTGGACTGCAAGGAGATCCAACCGTTAGTCCATTCTGAAGGAGATTAGCCCTGGGATTTCTTTGGAAGGAATGATGCTAAAGCTGCAACTCCAGTACTTTGGCCACCTCATGCAGAGAGTTGACTCATTGGGAAAGACTTTGATGCTAGGAGGGAGTAGAGGCAGGAGGAGAAGGGAACGACAGAGGATGAGATGGCTGGATGGGATTATTGACCCAATGGACATGAGTCTGAGTGAATTCTGGGAGATGGTGATGAACAGGAAGGCCTGGTATGCTGTGATTCATGGGGTTGCAAAGAGTTGGACACAACTGAGCAACTGAACTGAATACTTATTAGTATTAAAAATACTAACACTTATTAGTATTTATAATTGTGAAATTTTTCCAAGGAGTCCTGCCCCATAAATCCATTAATTTCAGACTTGCTTACAGTATGAAATCTGGACAGACCAAGTTCTTTCTGATGAAAGATAAGGACTCTGAGCTGGAGTTCTGTGTTAGCTCCTCCCTGTCTGACAATAGAAAGTATAATCTAGTCGGTTAGTCCCAGGAAATTTCAGTTACTTTTTTTTTTTCCCCAATTACTTTTCTCCCCCACAGTCATTAAAGATTTAATGGGTTTATCCCACTTCTTCCCGAGATGTTCTCTCTGTTCTCTGGGGGCCTCTGTGGGGTCAAACCATGGAGAGTTAGCTCTTGGCTAAATGTTGCTTTGCAGTAGGCTCCTCCACTCAGTCTCCCTCTTCCTGTCTTCTGAGGTGTGCAGTTCACTTTGGTTCGGGGGCTGCTGTCCTCTTCTGTGCTGACTTCAGCTGAGATGTAGTTGCCTTCTTACCTGATGTGCAGCCAGATGGGATGTCTACTTCTGTGTTCCTTATCCAGATCCAGTTCTTTTATAGGCCAGTCATCTGTCTCTATAAAATGTAGAAATAAATATCATTAGCCCCAAATATCTTAAATTTTGCTGTTGGTTAAATTACTAAATGTACCAAGAGTTTATGGCTTCTTTTCTAGTAGAAACTCTAAGAGACCCTGAGAAGTTGTTTATTAAGTTTTTGAAAAGTATCCTGTTTTTAAAAGAAATATTTGTGAAAGTTGCTTATAGCCACCATAAAAATATAAAACTATATTCATTTATAACTTGTTATTCCAAAGTTTTATGTTTTTAAGTACGTTTACTAAGAAGGGCAAAGTGTTTATTGAAAGATTATTTTTAAGATCTGTTGAACCTGAGTATTTGTTATAGGAAACTTTATTTTAGAAGTTACTTACTGTAGAAACCTGTTTAAAGCTCTAAGTTATGTTTGGTCTTACAAACTTCTGAGAATAATCTCACTTAACCTAGTTTTAATGAACTTAACTAGCAGATAAAGACTATAGATTCTCTTAAACTTAGCCACTCTGCTAAAGATATTAAGGTTAAAGCATAGTACAAATAGTAGGCAGAATTCCAAAGATAGCTGCAAGACTCCTATCTTCTGCCTGTTCAAACATAAATCTAGATACTGATTTAATTTGGCTTGAGGGATTTTTCAGATGGTATTCCAATCTGATCTGAAGTCGCTCAGTTGTGTCCGACTCTTTGCAGTCCTGTGGACTGTAGCCTACCAGGCTTCTCTGTCCATGGGATTCTCTAGGCAAGAATACTGGAGTGGGTTACCATTTCCTTCTCCAGGGGATCTTCCCGACCCAGGGATCGAACCCAGATCTCCCGCATCAGAGGCAGATGCTTTAACCTCTGAGCCACCAGGGAAGCCCTCAGATGGTATTAATCACGTGATTTTAAAATAAAGACATTATCTTGGTTTATCTTGGTAGACCCAGTATAATCAGATAACCTCTTAGAAGCAAAAAAGAGAGGCGGAGGAGTCAGTCAGTGAAATGTGGAAAAGATGGGAGAAAAGCCACACAAGGCAAGATTAGAAAAGTGACAAGGACTCATTTCAGCCTTGCTGGCTTTGAAGAGGGCCAATATGCAAGGAATAAACGCAGCTTTCAGAAACTTCTTATAGTACCCCTGCCTATAGCCAGCAGGTAAGTGGGGGACCTGAGTCCTGTAACCAAATGGAACAGAATTCTGCAAACAACCTGAAAGAGCCTAGAAATAAATTTCCTCTAAAACATCTGACTAGAGATCTCTTCAAGACAATTGAAGATACCAAGGGAACATTTCTTGCAAGGGTGGGCACAGTGAAGGACAGAAGTGACAAGGACCTAACAGAAGCAGAAGAGATTAAGAAGAGGTCACAAGAATACACAGAAGAACTGTACAATAAAGGTCTTAATGAACTGATAACCACGATGGTCTGGTCATTCACTTAGAGCCAGTGAATGTGTGAAGTGTGAAGTCAAGTGGGCCTTAGGGAGCATTATTATGAACAAAGCTAGTGGAGGTGATGGAATTCCAGCTGAGTTATTTCAAATCCTAAAAGAGGATGCTGTTAAAGTGCCACACTCAATATATCAGCAAATTTGGAAAACTCAGCAGTGGCCTCAGGACCAGAAAGGGTCGGTTTTCATTCCATTCCCAAAGAAGGGCAATGCTGAAGAATGTTCAGACTATTGTACAATTGCACTCATCTCACATGCTAGCAAGGTAATGCTGAAAATCCTCCAAGCTAGGCTTCAATAGTACGTGAACTGAGAACTTCCAGATGTTCAAGCTGGATTTAGAAAAAGCAGAGGAACCAGAGATCAAATTGCCAGCGTTCATTGGATCATACAAAAGGCAAGGGAATGTGAGAAAAATATTTAGTTCTGCTTTGTTGGCTACGCAAAAGCCTTTGACTGTGTGGATCACAGTAAACTGTGGAAAACTTAAAGAGATGGGAATGTCAGACCACCCTGCCTATCTCCCGGAAAATCTGTATACAAATCAAGAAGCAATAGAACCAGACATAGAACAATGAACTGATTTAAAATTAGGAAAGGAGTACGTCAAGGCTGTATATTGTCTCCTTGCTTATTTGACTTATATGAAGAGTACATCATGTAAAATGCTGGGCTGGATGAAATCACAAGCTAGAATAAAAATTGCCAGGAGAAATATCAGTGGTATGAGATGATACCACTCTAATAGTAGAAAGCAAAGAAGAACTAAAGAGCCTCATGATGAAGGTAAAAGAGGGGGGTGAAGTAGCTGGCTTAAAACTCAACATTCAAAAAACTAAGATCATGGGATCCAGTCCCATCATTTCATGGCAAATAGAAGGGAAAAAAGTGAAAACAGTGACAGATTTTATTTTGGGGGGCTCCTAAAGCACTGTGAATGGTGACTGTAGCCATGAAATTAAAAGATGCTTGCTCTTTGGAAGGAAAGCTGTGATAAATTTAGAGTATTGAAAAGCAGAGACATCTCTTTGCCAACAATGCTCTATACAGTCAAAGTTTTTCCATTAGTCATGTATGGATATGAGTGTTGGATCAAAAAGAAGGCTGAGTGCTGAAAAATCGATGCTTTTGAATTGTGGTGATAGAGAAGACTCTTGAGAGTCCCTTGGATAGCAAGGAGATCAAACCAGTCAATCCTAAAGGAAATCAACTCTGAATATTCATTGGAAGGACTGATGCTGAAGTTGAAGCTCCAGTACATTGGCCACCTGATGGGAAGAGCCAAATCATTGGAAAAGACCCTGATGCTGAGAAAGATTGAGGGCAGGAAGAGAAGAGGGTGACAGAGGATGAAATGTTAGGATGGTATCACTGGCTCAGTGGACATGAGTTTGAGCACACTCTGGGATATAGTGGAGGACAGGGAAGCCTGGTGTGCTGCAGTCCATGGGGTTGCAAAGAGCCAGACACAACTTAGCAGTGGAACAACCACAACATAACCTCTGGAGAGGAAGGCAGTCCTGCTGGTACTTTGGCCTTGTGATACTAAGCAGAGAACCCGCGGAGCTCTTCCTAGACTTCTGATCCACCAAACGGTGAGATATTAAATTGGTGTTGGTTTCAGCCACAAAATTTCTGATAATTTTTAGGGCCATAATAGAAAACTAAGAGAGTCCAAAGTCTTTATTTTAGCTGATTTTACCAGTTTAAAATTGATATGCGATTTGTATTCCATAAAGTTAACCTTTTAAAAATGTACACTCCCTTGATTTTTAGTATCTTCACAGAGTTGTGCAACCGTTACCACTGTTTAATTCCAGAATATTTTCATCACCTCTAAAAAGGAACACATTAGTAAGAATTTCCCACTTTCTTTTCTTCCCCCCAGCAACTGTTAATCTGTTGTCTCTATGAATTGGCCTATTGTGATCATACAATACATGTCCTTTTGTGACTGGCGTCTTCCACATAGCTTAATGGTTTTAAGATTCATCAGTATTATAGTGTGAATTAGTACTTTATTCCTTTTTGTGGCTGAGTAACATTCCATTGTAGGATATATAGCATTTTGTTTTATTGTTTCACCCATTGATGGATACTTGGATTGCTTGCACTTTGAGTGGAATATGCTGCTATGAACATTCATGTGTAAGTTTTGGTATAGACACATGTGCTTCATCCATGGATCAAAGTTTACCGATAATTTCAAGGATATGGGTAGCCAGAAGGTACAGATGAAACATAGAGAAATCTGGAATTGCATGCACTGTTGCTGCCATGCTGTGCTGTGCTCGGTTGTGTCTGACTCTTTGCAATCTCATGGACTGAAGCCCACCAGCCTCCTCCGCCTGTGGAATTTTCCAGGCAAGAATACTGAAATGGGTTGCCATTTCCTACTCCAGGAGATCTCCCCAGCCCAGGGCTCAAACCTGCATCTCTCGCATCTCCTGTGTTGCTAGGCAGTTTCCTTACTCCTGACCTACCTGGAAAGATGGAGTTGGATACTCTGCTATGAGGGCAGGAAGAGAAGAGGGTGACAGAGGATGAAATGTTAGGATGGTATCACTGGCTCAGTGGACATGAGTTTGAGCACACTCTGGGATATAGTGGAGGACAGGGAAGCCTGGTGTGCTGCAGTCCATGGGGTTGCAAAGAGCCAGACACAACTTAGCAGTGGAACAACCACAACATAACCTCTGGAGAGGAAGGCAGTCCTGCTGGTACTTTGGCCTTGTGATACTAAGCAGAGAACCCGCGGAGCTCTTCCTAGACTTCTGATCCACCAAACGGTGAGATATTAAATTGGTGTTGGTTTCAGCCACAAAATTTCTGATAATTTTTAGGGCCATAATAGAAAACTAAGAGAGTCCAAAGTCTTTATTTTAGCTGATTTTACCAGTTTAAAATTGATATGCGATTTGTATTCCATAAAGTTAACCTTTTAAAAATGTACACTCCCTTGATTTTTAGTATCTTCACAGAGTTGTGCAACCGTTACCACTGTTTAATTCCAGAATATTTTCATCACCTCTAAAAAGGAACACATTAGTAAGAATTTCCCACTTTCTTTTCTTCCCCCCAGCAACTGTTAATCTGTTGTCTCTATGAATTGGCCTATTGTGATCATACAATACATGTCCTTTTGTGACTGGCGTCTTCCACATAGCTTAATGGTTTTAAGATTCATCAGTATATAGTGTGAATTAGTACTTTATTCCTTTTTGTGGCTGAGTAACATTCCATTGTAGGATATATAGCATTTTGTTTTATTGTTTCACCCATTGATGGATACTTGGATTGCTTGCACTTTGAGTGGAATATGCTGCTATGAACATTCATGTGTAAGTTTTGGTATAGACACATGTGCTTCATCCATGGATCAAAGTTTACCGATAATTTCAAGGATATGGGTAGCCAGAAGGTACAGATGAAACATAGAGAAATCTGGAATTGCATGCACTGTTGCTGCCATGCTGTGCTGTGCTCGGTTGTGTCTGACTCTTTGCAATCTCATGGACTGAAGCCCACCAGCCTCCTCCGCCTGTGGAATTTTCCAGGCAAGAATACTGAAATGGGTTGCCATTTCCTACTCCAGGAGATCTCCCCAGCCCAGGGCTCAAACCTGCATCTCTCGCATCTCCTGTGTTGCTAGGCAGTTTCCTTACTCCTGACCTACCTGGAAAGATGGAGTTGGATACTCTGCTCCAAGTCTTTTCTCACTGCAGAAGAATGTGTCCAGGCCTTTGTTTAACACCATGACACAAAAGAGATAGCTTTTCAGTTATTTAACATCTCCTTTTTATATCTTTTTAATTATATGGCTTGTGTTTTTCATGGGGTCATAGTCCATAAATCTCTCTGTTCTAAATTTATTTCTAATAAGCAGCCTATCAGACTCTCTGCCCCTGGTAAATACCGTTAATTTGTTTGACAAGAAGACATGCTGAGCACGCTTACAGGGGGACTGAGCTAGGTCGCGTCTTTCTGGAAGTGAGCAACAGGGGGAAAACAGATTGCAAGCCTGCTGCTCACTCTTTTCTTCCCAGGTTTATGTGTCTTAGATCCTTTTTGTTTTATCCTGTCAGTTTCCTTTGAGTTTTTTTTTCTCTAGATTTGTTAGACTTGGGAATTGTCCGTGAATCGTATGTTGGGTTTGTCTGTCGTCTTTTCATGTAGCGTCATTTGACGTGTTCCTCTTTCCTTTTATTTCTTGAGATGAGGTGAGGTGAAGTCGCTCAGTCGTGTCCGACTCTGCGACCCCGTGGACTGTAACCTACTAGGCTTCTCCGTCCATGGGATTCTCCAGGCAAGAATACTGGAGTGGATTGCCATTTCCTTCTCCAGGGGATCTTCCCGACCCAGGAATCGAACCCAGGTCTCCCACATTAGAGGCAGGCGCTTTAACCTCTGAGCCACCAGGGAAGCCCTTTTATTTCTTACAAGCCAGTTATTAATCTCTCCTCATCAAGGGAGCCAGTTTTGATTAAACTCAGGTTCACATCTTCTTAGAATTCAGTCCTTCAGGAGTGGTGCCGTGTGCTCCCCTGTTTTGTCATTTTTCTTTCTTTTTTTTTTGTCATTTTTCTTTCTTTTTCTTTTTTTGTTTTGTCATTTTTCTTTCACTTATCAGGACAGTGAGATGAATCGATGAGTCTGGCTCATGTTCCATGCACTGTCCATCAACATTTTTCCTAATTTGGCATCTACTTATCCTTTCTAGAGTTATTATTTTATTAGGAGTTGCCATATGATGACTATAATTGTCATCTTTTTAAAAAGTTATGTATGTAAATATACTTTTTTTCTGCATAGATACTTAAATTTATTCTCTTTTATTATTTCTTTGGGGAAAGCAAGGATAAATAGCATTAAGTTCTTTTCATACAAAATTTTTTAGGTAAAAACTGAATGACAAGAGAGGTTAATTTGGTTAGAACTTTTTTGTCTTTTGAGATTTAGCCAGTGAATTTGTTGAGTTTGTCCACTAAGTTTGTGTAAGTGTGAGTGATTTCTTCCATAGTATAGGAACAATGCTGTATTTTCCATTCTTTATGGTTTATCTTTCATGCCTTGTTTGTTGTTTTATAATTTCCTTAAAAACTAACTTATATGACTGGTAATTAACATATTCTGTCTTGTTTTTTTTTTACAGATTCGCATGAAAGGGTCCCTTCCTTCATTGAGTCCTTTCCCTGAGTCGTTACTTAATTACTGTAAAGGAGGTGTAGCATTCTTTCGACCTGGAACAGCTGGAGACCGGAAGCTAGATGAAGCGTCCATTAAAGCAATAGGTTTTGTCCAGAATGTTTGTTTAGAAATTAGGCCTAAATATTAATAATGATATATTTTACATTTGATTTTGGGACGTTTCCATGTAATGGAATACTATACCGATAAGGAAAAGAGTGTGTATGTATTTGCCACCATGGATATACATCCAAGATATATTATTTGGTGGGAGGGGGGATGCGGATGGGGGATGAGGGATAGTTGCAAAACTGTATAGATAGTATAATTTATATATTTTTGTGTACTTCTATTACTTTTGATAAAATGTTTTGTATTGGAAATTATATTTCTAGTATTGAAAAATTTTAAACTTAAATGCCTATCAGTAAATGATTTTTCAAATAAATTAGCAGTATTAAGTAGAGCTATATGTATTGACTTTGAAAAATATCCACAACATACTATAAATTTAAAGCAAGTAAATGACTAGTAAATAGAGTAGTTTTTATACTGTATAGTGTTCTTAATATTTTCATGTAATATTTTCATGTAATTTTCATGACTTGTATGAAATATTCGAGAAAAATATGTGTAAAAATTCTGTAAGGATCTCCACAGCTTTCATAGAAAGTATTGAGGGTGATTTTTATAATCAACAATATAAAAACATTTATTTTGGAACATAACCAGCAGAGGTGAAGTTGTTGTAATATTAATATACTCATACAGTCTTCTCTCATATTTCCATTCTTGATTTAGGTTGCTTCAGAGAACTTTGTGCTTTGTGTTGGATGCTGCATGTCCGTGATAAGTTATCCTATAGTTGCAGGCAATATCAGAAGGCAAGAGAAAATGTGGAGGAAAAAAAGGTATTAACTGCAGAAGAGTCAGAAAAATTCATAAATATTACTTGGGAAATTATTGCTTGATAGAATATTTTACTCTTTGTTACTACATTCCGTTAAATCATTAAATCATTATAGTCTGCATAAAGCGAAAAGCAAATGACCCTTTCAATATCCATATAGGGCCTTGAGGTGAAGTTTGGCCCCTGTCTGGTTGAGCACTGTCTGAGTGCGGTGGAATGGGCGTACAGAATGTTGCCCTTCTCTCGGTTTTCTAATATTGAAGAGCTTATTCAAGATCTGATTTTGAGCCTCATTGCAGAACTGCCACCAATCAGAAAGGTAGGTGAAAATAAACAGAATCAGAGACTTTAAAGAATTTTAATTTTGTTTTAATTAAGAATGATATTGCTTATAAAACTCATTTTAAAATTTTTCTGAAGGTAGCAGAAATTTTTGTGAAGGCATTTCCCAATCCTGAGGACATAAGAGTTTCTTTAAGAGAAAAATATCACTCTCTTCAGCAGAGACTCAGACACTGTGTTGTGAAAGGTAACTTTTGTCATTTCTTAGGCATCTGATAAATTGCTGAAGATTTTCATTTTGTTTTGAAAGCATTTGTTTTTTCATGCTTATGTTTTTATGTGTTTCTCTTTTGAAATGAAGAGTATGAGAAGGCAGAAGTAATTCCTCATTACACTATCACCAATTCTGTTGCTTTGGAATCATACAAAGCTGACTTCAGGTCATGCCTGTCAGTTAGTAGCTCTGTTACCACAGGCAAGTTGCTCGGCATCTCTGAGCCTCTTTTGCTTATTTGTAAAATGAGTATATTAATACCTGTATTATGAATTGTATTCAAAGGGGTTTAAGCAAGATAACATATAAAATGCATATATAATGCTTCGTGTGTGTGTGTGTGTGTATATATATATATGTGTGTGTGTGTGTGTGTGTAAATTGTAGATATTTTATTGAAAACTAGCATTTTCCTTTTAATGGTTATTTATGCTTCTAATTTACAGTTATTTGCATTCAAGATGACCTTTGGAAAATTTTTTATTGTAGAAAAATAGAAATAATATCAAATTTAATTTTTTTTAATGTGCAGTTCAATGGCATTAAGCACAGGCATACCTTGGAGATAGTATACCTTTGGTTCCAGACCACCTTAATAAAGTGAATATTGGAATAAAGCAAGTCACATTTATATCTTTGGTCCTAGGGTATATAAAAGTTATGTTGACAGTATACTATAGTCTGTTAAGTGTGCCCTAAAAAAAAGACAATATATTAATATAAAACTTTAATTAAAAAGTACTTTATTACTAAAATATGCTAACTATTATCTGAGTCATAATTGTGAATCATAATCTTTTTGCAATAGTAATAGAGATCACTGATCACATCACCATAACAAATATCATAATAATGAAAAAGTTTGAAATACTGTGAGAGCTAGCAAAATGTGACACAGAGATGAGAAGTGAGTAAATGCTGTTGGAAAAATGGTGCCTATAGACTTGCTTGATGAAGGATTGCCCCAAACTTTTACCTACAATTTTTTTTACAAATTGCAGTATCTGTGAAGTACAATAAATGAGCTATTTCTGTAAATTCATAATGTTGTGGACATTTTTAAAGAATTCAAATTGCTCTCAGTAGAACTGTAGACTTGGGCATTGCATTAGTATACTTACAGTCTAATTGTGCTTTCTGTTTTTAAGACATGTTTGAAATCTCTAAAATGTCCTGTTTATGTATCAATGATGTGTAAAAGTTTTCTGTAGGCAGTCTTGAAAAACTCCTCTTCCTATGGTTTCTTGTATGGTTTGTAACTTGGTCGCTAAGGCTGAGTCGCATCTGACTTTTGCGATCCCACAGACCGTTTCTTGTTACTGGTAACAGTTTCTCGTTACCTAAAGTCAAATAGGTGTTTTTGTTCTTTGGATAAAAATATACTTACTTTCTCTTATTTGCTACTGTGTGGATTGAATTTGAGAAAAATGTTACTGATTCTGTTTATAATTATCTGATTTTTGAAATAAATTACTTCTAACATTTTCCTTTTCCAGGGCATACATTTTTATGGAGCCCCACTTCTTCTTTAATGGACTTTTCCTAGCTTCTGAAGTTCTACCTTAAAATTATGGACCGTAACTTTCTAATATTGAAGAAGGCATGGTCTACAAGACTGTGAAACTAAGCCCTCAGTTAGATTTCCTGTTCCCAGCAGGGGACCAGAGTTGGATCCCCTTCTGTCTTGAGCTGAAATATTTTAATGAACTTTAAGGCCTTTTGTTCTTTTCTTAATAGGTCCCCAAACAGAGGAGATGATGTCTGTTATCATGCATTCTGTCCATAAGTGAGGGTGAAAGCCTTAAAGCGGGTGCAGAGAAATATAGGTTCTTTCGAAATGAATATATGGGAGCCAGTCGAAGAGGAAAAGCCCGCCGAGACTGCAGGCTTCGACAGGTTTTCCTTGGGAACTAGTGTGAGCAGGGGCACACGCACAGAGCTGGGCAGTTGTCTGGCTCACAGTGATGCAGATACCCTCTCAGAAGCTTTGTCAGCTGAAGAAGAATGCAGGACACGTTTCTGTCACAGGTACACCTGAGATCTCTTTAAGTAGAAAGCATTCACTTCCTCTGGGAAAAAAAGTATTTTCATGCAGCTGCTGACCTGACTGCTACTCCCAGCAACCTCTGACTGTATTAGTAATGATGCATAGTAAGTGCCCTACTCACAGGAACGTCGGAAGTGTAAGCTGAGACCTTACGTTTGAAAATCCACTTCAGGTATTACTGAGATAGTAAATAACTTTGCCATCTGAAGGTATAAAATAAAATGAGTAGATGAAATTCTAGAATTTACTGGAGGACTTTTCGTTCTTTTAGTAATCTTAGACCTAAATAGTTAAGGATTATTTGGTTAGCTGTATTGGTTTTTAGGGCCTTCCCTGGTGACTCAATCAGTAAAGGATCCAACTGCAGTGCAGGAGACCTGGGTTCAATTCCTGGATTGGGAAGATCCCCTGGAGAAGGAAATGGCAACCCACTCCATTGTTCTTAGGGTTTTCAGGGCAAGAATTTGAACATCCATTTTTTTTTTTTACACATTCATCTTTGAAGCTTGTCTATAAATTGTTGAAAAATTCTTGCTTATCATTTGAACCTCTTTTATTTTGATTTGTACAGATTTTTTTCCTTTATAATTCCAGTATCTACAGTGTATCCTTCTCACGACTGAAGAACTATAGTCAGTCGTATCTTGTTTAGGTGAAATGGTGTCTACCTCAGACATCTGCTGAGACCGTAGGCAGCAGTGTCATGAATGGGGTGCTTGCCCCACCAGACAGCTGCAGTGTTAGCACAGGGACGCCTCGGAGGCTGCTTGCTTAATAGGAAGAGGTTCGGTGGCTTCAGCCCAGGTGCCTAACTGGAACCTTTATTTCTTTTATTGAGGGAACTAGGGATCTGTGTTCTCTCCTGGGAACCATGTTGAAAAGAAACAGATTTAAAAGTAATTATGGTTAGTTGCCTTGCCCAACAGGTTTCATAGCAGCGGAAAGTGTTCAGAAAAAATACCTGGCTTTTGTGTGCTAAAGAATCCTGAGGGCAGTCCCGCTCCTTGCTCATCACACAGGGAGGCGGAAAGGGACAGATGCAAGAGAAACTGGGAACCGTAAACTAAGATGTGTGTTGGTTGCTTGTGATTTTTATTGAGTTTGTATTCCTAAATTCTGACCTGTTAAAGGACCGTTTTTTGTTTTTTTTTTGCCCAGAAAAAGCCTTTTTTTTTTTATAGTGGAATGTCTTTGAACACATTTTAGTCTTTTTTAATATCAGATTTCTCTTTTCATATTACTGTTATATTTTTTGGACTCTGAATGTTCGGTTCTAACAAGTGTTTAGAGATCATTTAGTCCAGCTCCCTCATTTGCAAGACAGGTAATCAAGGCATTAAAAAATGATAGGTATGACTTAGACAGTGGAGAGAATCTTTATTGTCAATTAGTTTTAGTGATTACATGATCTTTAATTTGTCTTTTCGAACTTAATTTTGCTACAGAAGTGCCCAAATCACATGGAATTAACATCGACTGGTAAGCCCAAAGGTAAAAAGAAAATATATAATCAAAAGGAAAACCCTAAAAGAAAAGAAGATTGTGAAAAGTTATTACAAAATACACTTCCTGTAATAGGTGTTTGGGAATTTGAACGTGACGATGACGAATATATTAAATTCCTTGAACTCTTCTTGAGTTATGTTCTTGAAAGAGACCTACTTGGTTCCAAGGATGCTGGCATTCCATTCCTAACTAGTTTTTCTGGACATCTTAGAGAGCATGAGCTTAATTCTTTACTTTTTGACGTACATACAACATTAAAACGACGTCACAGCAAAACCCGAAGCCAGAATGTGTTCAGAGCCGGCTCCTGCTTTGTTGTTGCTCCTGAGTCATATGAGTGTGAAAAATCAGAAAACCAGACGCTTTCAGCTTCCGTACTCACTAATCAAGGGATCAGGCGTTTTTCCGAGAACGCTTTGAATGAAGTCAATAAAGATGAAGGGAAGGGTGGGTTGTTTGGTTTAAAACAGAAGTCAGTTTATAGAATACGAGATGACAGTGCAGAGAAAACTTTGATACAGAGATGGCCAAGCCACACTGCTCGCGTCCCCAAATCCACTGAAACCAGAAGATGCGTTTTCAGAGCAGTTCCATGCAATGATACTGACCCTCAGGAAGATCTTCCCGTAGCACTAAATAGCATGCGTGGCCATACAAGAAGGCTGTTGGAATGGATGATAAGATGGTCTGATAAAAGGCTGCTCTGTGACTCTGGGCTCACGGAGCCCCCCTGTGGGTACAGTCCTGCCATTCGCGTGAAGACCTCGACAGCCGCCATTCTCACGTCATTGTGGCTTTTGGAACAACCCTATCTTGCTACATACAAGGCAAAAACTGCCATTGTTAAGGTAAATGCTTGAATTGCTTATGATGAGGTACACATCAGAATTCTTATTTTAGATTAAAACTGTGTTTGTACTTCCCCACCTAATAAAGAATCAGTAAGTGACAGAATTGATGACAGTGCTATTGTAATCTGCATCACCTTGTTTTCTAAAGTAGTTCCTTTAATTCTTGGAAATGATTTATTAGGGGTAAAGCGCTTTCAGAGAGGCTGTGAGATTTCGAGGTTCCATGTGTGTTTATACAAAAGAAAAGAAGTTTCGTGGACCGGCGGTTAGAATTGGGCACTGTCCGCGTCATGGCCCCGCTTCAGTCCCTGTTCAGGGAACTGAGATTCTGCGAGCGGTATGGCATGGCCAAAATAAAAAGATCGTTTTAAGGGATATTACAAGTGGTTATCACATTTATATTATTGCTAAGTATCTTTATAATAGTAAAGAAAGTGAAGTGAAAGCAACTTTACATTCTTATTTCTGTTGTCCTGTGGCGTGAAAACATTGGTGATGTACCTTTCAAGTTTGTAAGGCTGATTTCTTTTGAATACTGAAGGTAGTCAAGCTTGTTTTTTCTAGGTGGAATAATGAGTTAGCCATTGCTTTAGCATCAGATACTATGAGAAATGCAATGAATACTCGATAAATGAGTACGAGACTTAGAAGTTCTATAGAAAGTATTAATAATATAAACATATAATGCAAAGTAAGGGATTCAGTAATGAATATTAAGTACTATTAATGGTTTGTTTTAGGTGCTGGAGAATAATTCCCCTGGGCCTCAGAATGGACCCAGTATAGAGAGTGAATATAGAACAGACGCTGGCTGTTCTGTTGCAGTATCCACTCCGGGTGGGACTGAGGAAATAAATGATCACAATGCATCCTGTCAAAGTATCTTGAAGTAAGTTGCTGATTATAGATACCTTGTTTGATGATGCTTGGTCTTGAAGGAGAATTGAACTCTTGAAAGTTACTGAAACGAGTGTTTCTTTGAACTAGAGAAGCAGCAAGGAGTGCTTTCTGAAATATTTTAATAATACGTTACAAATTTTGTTTCTTTCCATGTTAGTCTAGCCTATATCTTCTGAGACAGGAGCAAATTCATCCCAAGAGATCCCTTTATTATGTTTATTGACTTCCTGTGTCAAAGTAAACTAACCGTCTCATCCATTTTTACTCAATATGTATACTATGAGGAATAGATCCTTGAATACTAAAGCTGAAGGCTTGGTAGCAGGAAGATGCCTTTATGGGAATGGGAAATTTTGATAAGCTGAAGTTATTCTAATCTGAGTAAATAAAAATGGGATATTCAGTTATTTATTGAACCTTTTTAAATTCATTTTTTATTCTTCATTTTAACCTTTTATTGATATTTTGCTATGTGCCATATGTGGTTAAAACAAAGACCTCATAAGTATGAAAGCTTAGTTTGTTCTTTTTCAATTAACTGAATCCATTGAAAGGAAACTGTTTGTTCCCAAGTATGAGTTACAATTTTAGCTGCTTCATTTTTGTCAATAGAATGCTAACAGAGGTAAAAAATCCTGAAATACAAGGAACCAAAGATGAGATTATTTCTGTCATTGATGTTACTGGAAAAGAATTTGTAAATATCGATGAGGATCTTTTAGAAGTAGAAGCATTTACACAGGAGGAAATGGATGTATACCCAACAGACCATGAAGGTCAGTTTATTTAGCTAATCTTTTTGTTTGACCTTACTGATTTGATAGGGTGAATGATTATGAGATAACTTAGTCTTATATCTACAATGGCATGTTTATAAAATAGCCTAAATCCAGTTGTTTAAAGAGAATTTAATATTTTTGAAATGTTAAGCATATTAGCTCGTAACTTGAGTTTGGAGTCTTTTGCCTTGCTGTGTTAATTATTTTGAGTCTCTTCATTTCTGTGAACCAAGCCTGTGAACCTTTCCTTGGCAGGCTTCTTTAAAACAGCAACTCTCAGAGCTTTATATGGAATTAAACACACTGATATAAGCCCTTTCAAGGTGTATCTGGACTCACTTGGTGAAGAGGAGTTGTCTCTAGGTGTTAAAAAATAATTTTGTAAGGAGGATAGGAAATGTTTCTGCCATTATGTTTCCTGTAATAGTGCTGAACCTTCTGAAAAGTGAATTGATTAACTTTTAAAAGGTCTGTGTTTTCTCCCTCTTGTTTCCCCATAGAGGATGCCAAAGAGTTTGCCAAAGAACCTGTTGAAAGTCCCAATGTTGCCGTTTACACACAGATGCAGAC
Source organism: Madoqua kirkii (assembly GCA_006408675.1). Classification (NCBI taxonomy): domain Eukaryota; kingdom Metazoa; phylum Chordata; class Mammalia; order Artiodactyla; family Bovidae; genus Madoqua; species Madoqua kirkii. The sequence continues at coordinate 50,479 of SJYC01150465.1, forward strand.
CTTACCACAGCATTTAGAAAAGGTAGGTGTGTAAATATGGATTGTTGTTGTTTAGTTGCCCAGTCGTGTCTGACTCTTTTGTGACCCCGTGGACCGCAGCTCACCAGGCTCAACCGTCCATGGAGTTTCCCAGGCAAGAATTCTGGAATGGGTTGCCATTCCCTTCTCCAGGGGATCTTCCCAACCCTGGGATTGAACCCGGATCTCCTATGTTGGCAGACAGATACTTTACCATTGAGTCACTGGGAAGTGTTCGTAAATATAAAGTTACTTAAATCATACTGTGGTAACACTATAATGTTTTTATTCAGTATATCCAACCAAGGCTATTGTCTCTTAAAAGTATACTGTGAATCGTAAAGTATAGCCATGCAGCATTTTTCTTTCTCAGAAATTCTATTACTACTAAGATCTAATACTTTCAGACAATGAAGTGTTAATTTCATAAATTGCTGTAGTAAATTAATTTAGCCAAGAGTGCTGCAAGTGTTCCGTATTCAAAATGTATAAGTTCGTCAGTAATGTGCAGTTTTTTGCACATACATGTGCTTTTATGTATTATTTGTTTTCTCAAACCATTATACACTAGACTTCCAGGTAAGACACAGACATTTCTAATTATTGAAACAATCCCTTATTTTTTCTCATTTTCTAGTTGTTTTCACAGTGTACAGTTGGCCCTTAAACAACATGGCATTTAGGGGCTTCGACCCCTGCCCCATGCAGTCAGGAACGCACGTCAAGTTGTCCTTAGTGTTCACAGAGGATTGGTTCCTGGGCCTGGTGTGGATTCAGCCAACCCCCAGATTGTGTAGTAATGTATTTATTGGAGAAAACAAATCTGCATATCAGGATACCTGCTCAGTGCAAACCCAAGTTGTTCAACGTTCTGTTGCACTTAGTAATGCGTATGTAATTCACAGATGCATCATAATACACTGTGAATGATTTCTAGGGGCATCATTTGTCTTTGCAGTTTAATATGCACAGTGGCTTAAGGTGATGGGCTTGAGGCATCGCAGGATGAAGATCTAGTCAGAGCAGGGCCGGGAGGACATTTCAGCGTTTGGTTTCTCACTTGCTTTCAGACTATTTTTGTTCAGGCAATGGCTAACGCGAAACCCAAGATACCGAAGACAACAATACCTGTTTCACCTCTTTTCTTTTTTGGGTGCTATTAATTTTAGCAGCCGTCCACAGGAGAGGCTCCGTGTCCAACGGAAGAACCATTGGAGACGTGTATGGAAGAAGAATCAACTGAGCAGAAAGGGTAAGGGGGAAAAGTCTTGGGGGGGCCTTCAGGGCTCACCTGTGATTCACATGATGAAGAGGACTCTTTTTCCTCGTAATTGACAGTGTATGTTTTACAGTGATACTGTGTTCCTAATGAAATGATAACTTCAGTTTAATAGCAGTGGTAATGATGATTTTCGGTAAATGTTATACTTCTAAACTTTGATAGAGTGGGGTAAAGACGTCTAAAGTACCTTCTGTTCTCCTATCACTATCCATCTTAAAATATAGCTAGGAATACGCAGAGGTTGTTCACCTGCTAAAGAAGGCCCTCCCTTTCCCTACTAGTTTCATTCTTATTGGGTAAAAGTAAAGAATCGTATTAGTCATAACATATGTGTGTGAGCTTTCACTATTGTGGTGTGATCATTGCACACTGTCCACGGAGCTTCAGTGGACACACACTCTGCTTGCTGGCTTATTATTGCTTTAGGGATAGCTGAAGACAGTTTTCATATGTTGCAGTTTGGGCATGATTTCTTGTTAGGATTTTTGAAGTTTTGAGTTTTTAGAATTACTTTGACTAAGGAAGGCAACTCAGTTAAATTCTCTTTCTCTTATGTACAAATTTTGTTTAGGCCTTCTGTGAATAATTAATAAAAGAATATATTTAATGTCCCGTGTCTTTACAAGTAATGTAAATATTTCTGTTAATAAAAAACTGTCATTGCAGTTTCAGATGTGATAATGGGCTCTGTAGCATTCTGAGCAAAGTTTCTGCTTCTTCCCAGGTGAAGTGTGAGGTCCCAGCTAACTTCATTTCCACTCATTTTAGATTATATTATTTCTGTTGCCAAACATTTAATAATGTTCAAGTTATGTATTAAAGCCATCCAGACAAATTCTTTGCTTTTATTTGAATCTCTTACTATTGCTATGGAGACAAATGTAAATAGATTGTAATTATGAGCTAAGCATTACAGAAGATTAGAGGATGTTTATTTAGACTCCTAGATGGCTGAGCCTTAGATCACCTGTATCTTAGATAATGTAAAGAGTATCTTCCTAACTGATTTTTAATCTTTAATTATAGTATGATTGAAGCCTCTACAGATCTTGAACACATCATTCCTCATTCTTGTGTAGATACAAATTCAGAAGTTTCTAGGTAAGCATTTTTGCCTACTGTACCATTCTGATATAATTACAAATAGAAAAGATAAAAAAATGATGCCTGCTGTACCATTTTGAAACAATTACTGAACATCTTGACCAAAAACTAAGCGTAAAATGGAATCAACATTACGCATTGAAAGATCAAAATAGGTATCCATTTCTGACAACTTTACATTTTTCTCACTGAAAGATTTTCCTGTAACAGTTGTGTTTTTAAGACATGCAGGAACTATTTTAGAACAAGTCTCTTCCAGAAAAGAGAAGTCATGGGTATGTTATTGAAAGAGGTAGTTCTTGCTCATGCTCAGCCTTTAGCAGATTTCTCATGAAATATCAAATGCCTTTAATTCTCTCATAGAATAGTCATCCAATTCTACCTTTTGAATTTCTTTTCCAGTGGTTGAAATGTATAAATGGTATTGAAATCAGAGAATGATACAGCATAAATTTGCTTTAAAAAAATTCTCCATAATTAAAATTTATCTCCTTGCCACTTATCAAAAAGCAAAGGGCAATAAAGTTGTGTTAAAACAGGAAAGTAAGTTGTAATGTCTGTTCTTCATGGATCTCCAAGTAGAATTCTGCTATCGAGCACATGCTCAATAAAAAGGCTCATATTATTGCTGAAACGGAATGAGTGTAAATCCAAATAAATCTAAACACAGTTTAATATGTTATTTTCTTTTTAGAGACAGTGATCAGTTCATTTGGACATGATATTACCTGCTCCCTATATTGATTTATGTATAAAACATTGAATACCTCTTGAATTTTAAGGAATCATCCTCAAACAATCATTTTATTTAAAACAAAAACTTACTTTGACTTTTCACTTTTATTTCTAAATAAGCATTTTTTGTTAGGGTTTAGTTATTAATGCAAACTCTCTGATTTGTTTGGAAATGAAATATTCCCAATACTATTGTTTCACATTTATTGAAGAGTAGTAGAAGTCTGCTCTACCCATGTTAGAATTAAACATATTTTAAAAAATACATTTATTTACTTTTGGCTGTGCTGGTTCTTTGTTGCTGTGCGAACTTGTCTCCAGATGCTCAGGTGGGGACGAGTCTTCAGTTGCGACCCTCAGGCTTCTCATCGCGCTGGCTTCACAGGCTCTAGGGCCCGTGCGCCTGGAAGTTGCGGTTCCCAGGCTCTCGAGCACAGGCTCAGTGGGTGTGGCGCCCGGGCATAGTTGCTCTGTGGCATGTCAGGGATTGAACCTGTGTCTCCTGCATTGGCAAGTGGACTCTTTGCCACTGAGACACCAGGGAAGCCCAGAATTAAACATATTTTCTTAACCCATACTTTCCACAGTTTTCTTAAATCCACTCTGGATCTTTAAATTTAATCCAAGAAGTATATTCCGAAGCCAAATGACATTGGCTGTCCAGCTCATCAGAATGATGACACAGGTCTCAAACTCAGATGCCTACAGGTACCAGGCAAGTAAAATAAATGTGTGAGCTGACCTGGGCATTGTAACACCGCAGGGCGGGGCCACGGCTGGCTAGACATCACATGTCCCTTGGTTATGGCATTTGGATGAACAGCTCTACTGATGACAGCTGTGTCTGGGGGCTGAGGGATAAGTGAGATAGGCTTTAGGGTTTAAATTTCCTGAAAACTCCCAGAAAGTTTTTAAAATAGAATAAAAAAGTCAGATCAAAATACTCAGCTCATAAACACCTAATGTGGTTTTTTTTCCTTGATTAATGTGTGCTTTTTATTTATATGCTTCCACATAGTGCTCCAACCTCTGCAGGTAAAGATAAATCTTCCCCAGCTCCACCTTTGGCATCAAATGGAGTCGCAATGGCTTCACAAACGCCTGGACCAACAGCTCAGCCAACCCAGAGAAATGAACCCAGCGCTCAGTTATCGCAGTCTTCCGATTCTGTTAGGCAAATGCTCCAAGATGAAATGTTTAAGTTAGTGCAGGTAAGCACATCTCTGTTTAACCAAGTAAGTCTACACATGGTATTTACGTCAGGTTTTAAACTACGAACAAACTTTCGGAGTCTGATGAGTTAAAGTTAAATCGCAGGGTTTCCCTGCTTTGGGCACTTTGCTTTGTTATTCAGAAGTCCCAGTTCTAGGGCCTAGAGTCTCACCTGTGCTCCCTACTTCTCCTGATGACTTCTATTTTCTGAGCTCTTGGGAATCCAGAGCTGCTGACAAAAGTGAGGTAGCTGAGCAGAGCAGCCAACCCCTGCTCAAAGGTATCTGAATCAGTTTATTTTCTGGCACAGCCTGTCATGTCAGATTTGGCTTGAAATTGTCACCTGCATTTAAAGTGTTGTTCACTTTGCCTTCCGTCATCTTTTTCTCACCTGGTATCCTTTTCTCTCTCTACCAACAATTTAAAATTGTTTCCCTTTCCCTTTTCTGTTGCATGGCTCATACATCAGTTCCCCTCACATCTGTTCTTTTCCTCATGTATTCTACGTTCACTTGCGCACCTTTTTATGTGAGGCAGTGTACCATTTCTATACTGGCAATTCAGGGCACTAATTTTCTCTTTGAATTTATGGGCCCTGATAACAAAGACTTTCTCAGCATGCTCCACCATCCCATGGAACATCTTGAAACTGATTTTATTCTTATTCTTCTAGTCTCTTATTTCCCTTTTCTCTTTAATAGCATCACTTGTTTTACCAGGTTAAAGTTTAATTTCTTGTTTGTAATTTTCACATATTACTTATTTTTTATTTATTGGCCAAACTGTGGACTCAATCCCTGAACGGAGCTTGAAGGCATGCCCCTGCATGGGAAGCACAGAGCCCCCGCCACTGGACTGCCAGGAAGCCCCCTGCTTCAGGTTTTGGAGGCATTTGTCAAACTTGTTTTCTGGATTACCTAGAGTCTTTTCTGGTCACTGCCCTGAATATTTAACAAGTTCTCAAGATAATTCTGATACACACAAAAGATTAAGAGTCCCTGTCTTAGAGAGTCATCTTTCCCCTTTCACTGTGCATGTCCAGTGTCTTCTTGATTCTTCTGCCTATGCTGTATGTCTATTTCTTTTTTTTTTCGGTCTTACCAGTTTATTGCTACCAACCCGCCTCCCTCCATCCTCCTCATGTGTGACTGCTCAATCATGTACCCCGTGGACTGCAGCCTGCCAGGCTTCTCTGTCCGTGCGTTTTTCCAGGGAAGAACACTGGAGTGGGTTGCCATTTCCTTCTCCATATTTGCTGTTTCTGTAACTGTCACCAACCTTAGATTCTTGGAACTTCACACTTCTATTGTCTTAAAGATGCGTTTCTGAGATCTTCTTCTCCAGATATTGTTCTAAGGCTGTTACTTTTCTGTTCTAAAAATCTTCAGTGAATTTCAGGTACAAATTTATATACTCTATGATATCAATCATGTGTTCAAATACCAAGAGTAAAAGGAGATGTGCCAAAAATGTTAATACTAGTTATCTTTGGGAATAAGATTATGTATTATTTTTTCTTTTTTATGCTTCTTTTTTTATGTAATAAGCATGTATTCCTTTATAATTGAAGGGAACATCCATTTTTTATTAAATTTGTTTTTAATTGAAGGGTAATTGCTCTATAGTATTGTATTGGTTTATGTCATACATCAACATGAATCAGCCATGGATGTACCTATGTCCTCCCTCTTGAACCTCCCACCCCATCCCACCCCTCTAGGTTGTTACAGAGCCTGGGTTTGAGTTCCCTAGTCATCCAGCAAATTCCCATTGGCTATCTAGTTTACTTATGGTAATGTATATATTTCCATGTTACTCTCTCCATTTGCCCCACCTTCTCTTTCCTCCCCCAACTGCCCCATGTCTATAAGTCTGGGGAACCTAAATTTTAAAAAAAAGGAGGGGGCCTGCAGGGTTTTCTTCTTGGCTTGTTTTATAAAGTACAGCTGTTATCTTCCCTCTTTCCCCAAACCCCATCCCACCCCTCTAGGTTGTTACAGAGCCTGGGTTTGAGTTCCCTAGTCATCCAGCAAATTCCCATTGGCTATCTAGTTTACTTATGGTAATGTATATATTTCCATGTTACTCTCTCCATTTGCCCCACCTTCTCTTTCCTCCCCCAACTGCCCCATGTCTATAAGTCTGGGGAACCTAAATTTTAAAAAAAAGGAGGGGGCCTGCAGGGTTTTCTTCTTGGCTTGTTTTATAAAGTACAGCTGTTATCTTCCCTCTTTCCCCACCATACTCTCCCAAGTCTAGTGGTCCTCAGAGTGTGGGCTCTGAACCCTTAGCATCAGCATCACTGAGATATTTGACACACAGGTTGTCAGGCCCCCATCCCAGACCGATTGGAATCAAACTCTGGGGATGGTGCTCGTGAAAAAGTGCAAGTCCTCAGGTGACGCTGACGCGCGCCGCAGCTGGGGAGCCGCTATGCTCGCCTCTCGTCTCGTTAGCTGTAAATTTCCTGCTCCATCCAAGCCAGTGTGTGTCCTAGTGATCCGGAAGCTTTTCTGCACATTGAGGTCACCTCATCATCCTAGAAACTACTCATCCTGGCTCAGATCCCCCGGAGGCTCTGATTTTATTGGCATGGGGTATGACCTGGCCCTGGGGACTTTTTAACTGCTCCTCAGGTGATTCTGTTTTGCGAGGTTTGTCAACCATTGTGCATACCTTTGCCTTTCACTCAAATAGCCCTTTCACGGGAATTCCTTACTCTTCACCTGTTTCCTGAACTCTGCTTTTTTCTTTCATGAAAACCTGTTCACACACCATTTATGAATTCTTCTTTAATTATCCTCACCCACAAAATAAATAAAATTTTAAAGATTTTGGCGATCTAGTTATCCTCACCTGCTCCATCAGCTCACTCCTTTATGATCCCTGGGATATTTGTGTAAACTGCTTCACAGATGGTCTCAATCACATTATGAGTTCATAGTCTAGCTGACTCCTCCTTGAAGACAGGAAGCTATTCTATTCCTTTTTCTTTTTTTTTTAGATCTCTCCCAGCTATGCTTCATACTCAGCACTTATGGTTGTGACAGATACTAAGATGGAAGTCTGACTATTTTGGAACTCAGATAATTGTTGCTCTTTGGGTCTTTTCATTAGATTTTAAGATGTTTCTGTCATTTTTATTTTATTCTAGCTGCAACAGATCAACTTCATGAGCCTAATGCAAATAGTAGGATCATCCTTTGCTAACCTCCCAGATATTCAACTTCTACAACAGTCCCAGTCTGTGCATTTGGTGGGAAGCCAAGGATCAAACCCCACGAGAGGGAGTACTGATGTTGGAGACACCAGTAGAAATCTGAAGGAGAGATTTTTCATTAAACCACAACCCATGGGAGAATATGCCAGAGAGCCTGGCAAGAACAGCCCACACTGCCATAAAGAAATTGTGCAATCCAATGAAAATAGTAATGGAAACTTAGAGGTAATGCATTTTAAAACACCACTGATGTTTTCCTCATAGTTTCAATGGTTGGTTATTTGAGAAAATGAGTTATTTAGTAGTTATTATATTCTACCCACTCTAAAACATTGAACAGTATTTACAAATAAGGAGTTTATAATATATTTTAAAATTACATCATAGTTTTTCCTTTCTCTTCCAGAATGTTCCACATGGGAGTGTTCCTTTTTGTCAACCAGAACGTCAGCCCCAGAATAGAGGACTAACTCCAGCATCTCACAGCTTACCAACCACTTCTTTGTCTCCAGTCCCTGCTGGAAACAGTCACCTCCACCTTTTGTCCGCATCTTCTGCCATTGCAAAGACACCTAGACTTATCCCCACTGGAAATACTTCCAGACCTAGTGATGGTTTCCCTTTGCTTCAATTTCAGCCCAAGCCTGAATTTAAGCCCATTTCCTTCCAGACAGAAAGAGTTCCTCAACTTCCCTTCAGGCCTCTGCCACAGCCTAGAGAGGCTTGGGGATTATCTGATTTCTCACACCTCCTTTGCCAAAGACAGCAACGACCACTACTTCAGTGTCCCATTTGAATCTGAGCCAGTATGATACTGAAGCCATAAAAAAAGCAACTGAGCCGAAAAAATGGGCAGAAACAATAATTAAAGAAATCCCAAAGCTTGTGAACTTGGATCAGTGTGTTGGACAAGAAAACTTGACACCTCAACAGGACTCTAAACCATTTATGAAACCAGAAAAAATTTTTGATGTTAAACCAGGACCCTTTGAGATATCTTCTCAGAATTCCTCTGGACTTCCTTTATTGTACCTGCAACTTAAACCTCCTTACATGTTTTCTTCTACCTCAAGAGCGTCCATCACAGTTCCATCAATACCTATTAGAACCATGGCAGAAGAAAGAAAATGCCCAAGATTCTCATTACTTCATTCATGTCTAGGCCCAGAAAATATGGTAATGATTTTTGCAGAGTGTTGCAAAAGCACATTCCTGCATTTTTCATAGCATAAATGTGTACTCAGTGAAAAGCTTTAACACATTCATTTTTCAAAAAATAATGCTTCTGTTACTGGAAATAATATACAGATTTGATTTAAACTAATAAGTGGGTATCTTAAAGGTTTTAGGGCTTCCCAGGTGGCACTAGTGGTAAAGAACCTGCCTGCCAGTGCAGGAGACATGACTCATGGGTTTGATCCCTGGATGGGGAAGATCCCTGGGGAAGGAAATGCAACCCACTCTAGTATTCTTGCCTGGAGAATCCCATGGACAGGAGCCTGGTGGGCTACAGTCCGTGAGATCGCAGAGTTGGACATGACTGAAGCAATTAAGCACACACAGAGGTTTTAAGTCCCTTGTACATCAGTACCAGAGTTTTCTAGACTCTTTCATAGATATGTCTGAGATCCTGCTCAGAGAAGAAATAAGCAAAATAATATGACCGGTATTCTTATTTGTCCGAGTAGGGGAGTGTGTGTATGTGTGTGTGTTTCTGTCTAGAGTGAGAGAGCATTGTTTGAGGTTCCTAGCAATTGTAATATGATTTCCTTCAAATCTATTACAGGTTAAAATTGTTAAATAGACCCAGATCTGTAAGTAGTTTTACTTGTTAAAAAAGTGTTTCTTTTTTAAAATACTTAAAACACAAAGATTAAATCTTTATAAACCCACATGGACAGAGGAGCCTGGTGGGCTGCAGTCCATGGGGTCGCTGAGTCGGACACTACTGAAGCGACTTAGCAGCAGCAGCAGCAGCAGCAGCAAGTCCTGTTTAAAGTTGTAACCTTTGATTAATGAGATTCAGACTATTCAGGTTCTACTTCTGTTAAATCAGTATAGTTGAGTAATTCATTCTCTGGTACCCTTCTAAGATTCTAAAATGGTACTGAGAAAAGAAGTGGTCATTCCTTAGAAAAAATATTTATCATGCCTCCTTTTCTTCTGAACATATTGTGAACAAAAGGAAATAATTGAAGGAGTAAAGAAGTTATGGTTTTGGAAGGTTTTAAAGGCTTTTTAAAAAAAAATTAGAATAGTATAATAAACCCCCAAGTTATACCATCACCCAGCAACAGTTGTTACCAATGTATCGCTTATTTGTTCCATCCATAATCTCCACCCCTGTGCATCCTCCAGTTCCAAAGAGTTTTAAATCCAAGCTAGGCATTATTTAACTTAATTTGTAATTGTAAGAAGTAAGATTCTTAATATGAAAAAGAAATTAAGAAAGTGAGGACATCTAGAAAAATTTCTGAAATGCTCAGTAGAAAGTTTCAGAAATGATTTCTAAAATCATTTATACTTAAGAGCTGGATACTCATTGTATTTGTTAACTTTGACACGTTCTGTCACTTGCACATCTTAAACAAACGTTTCTCTCCGTTTTTATTAACATGCTGTCTAGTTGACATGTTTGTAATTTTAAATTACCGTCCTTTTGTTTCTTTTCTATAGTACCAAAAAGCGCAGCTTATTCCACTTGAAAACCTCATTGCATTTAAACAAAGGCAACAGAACTTGACACATAATTTCTTTGAACAAGGTGATCCTGGACATCTCCAGCTTCTAAAGGTCGAAATAGAATCATCTGAATTGAGACAAGGGAAGGACAGTAAAAAAAGGCAAGTTTTAAGTGAAATTTTATTTGAGCAAATACCTGCAAACATACCGACAAGCTTATTATTAATGACAATAATACAGTTAAATAGATGGAAATTATCTGGTTCAACCTCTCACCCTATACATAATTGCATATTCAATTTCCTTATCAAGTATCATGTGTTTGAATACATCTTGTGATGAGAAAAATTCCTATAATGTGAGAGACAGATACTAGTATTTTTTACATGCTATTAAGGAATTCTCTCCTGGCATTCAGTAGGCTGGAGGTTTCTTTTACCTTTTTCTTTAACAGGATGAGCAGCCATCTTTTGCAGCAAATATTTGGTATCATGACATAGCGCTTATTGTTATTCATCTTACCGTATTTTCCAGACTCATACAGAGCACATGGTGTGAATTGCTTCAGGGCACTAAGAAATGTGCATGTGAAAAGCAAGGCCGTGACTTTTCATGAAGAGCATATATAGTGTTTCGTTAATAATGGATGCTCGAGACATGTATTCATGGTGGATTTTTACTTAGTCTAGAAAATATTTTTAAAAATTTCATGTTTATCAGGCCCTAAAATCTACTACCAGGGCTCTCTTTCCAGAAATGGTTCTTTCTTTCCATATTTTCTAAGTAAACCCTCTTCTAATAAGTTTTCCCCATAGCTTTCTGGGCCTTCCTTCCTCCTCCCTGGGGTTCCCTCCTTGGAGCCTGAGTTTGCCTGACTTCTTTAAATAGGTCAATGGTGGTATCTAATAGGGTTTCCAGGGCCAGCTTCAAATCTGCAGAAAAGAGAATTTGAAAATTACCTGAAATGTATAACTCTAACCTGAGTTTCCTGTGACTAACAGAAAAGTCAGTTCAGTAGTAGGGAACTAGAAGTAACTTTCTTATGTCCCTGACTTTTGCTTGTATTTATTCGAACAGAATATCTTGCTAATTTAATTAAATGCCACTGAAAACAATCTATTGACATAATTTTCATAACTGTCTTCCTATATAGATGATACAGATGAAAAACTGATATTCCTAAAATAGTAAAAATATGCTTTACACTGTGATTTTTAACAGACAAAGACGACGAGCTAAAAAAGAACTGCAAGAAGAGAGATCAGAGAAACTAAGGAGAAAACCAAGTGTGACTTTCCAACCAGAGCATCTCATCATTAATGATAATGATTCAGAAGTAGCTGGGAAACCCAAGGTACGGAAAGCTGCAGTGCATTCTTCCCTGTCTCTATGTATACAGAGTTCAGAATGTCTGTGGTTTATTTAGTCATCTGATCGCTAGAAGCTTCTGATTGTGACTGGGAGGATCTTAAGAACATATTGACCACAGACGTATTAACACTTTTATGTTACCCAAACATTATTGACCAGAGACGTTTGAACATTTACTTACATAACAAATCGCTAGCTACAGCATTAGTTTCTGCAAGAATCGCCTGGTCAATAATGTGTTAACATTGTTAAGTACAAAAGTCCTGAGTGCATCCCTCCATACAGAATAGACATAAAGTTATGAATATGAAAAGCAACTTGTTGGTAAATCAAAAACTGTAGTTTAGATCATCTGTTTGCGTGACTTTGTATTTTTTTCTGTGACAGCTTAATGCATATTGTGGGTTTATCCTGTGATAGATTCACCCATCTCTTTTAGATGCCTCTGGAGTTTCCCCAACATAGGTTTTTTATACAGCCTCTATTTTATGTCAGATCTTTGCAAACATTGCTTCTAAATTTGGTGACTGTTTACCTGTATATGCAACAGGAGATTAAATAAAGCAGAAATAGTTTTGTTTACTTGAATCTTAGTACGCTCTTTCAGTAAGTCCTCAAGAACGTGTCTGGTGGCTCTTAGTAAAGTGTCGAGTCCTTGAATAGTTTTGATACTATTTGAGAGTTAAACTAGTCTTCAGGAGAAAATTGCATATTGTAATTTAGTAACTGCATTAAATTGGTAATGCTCTTTTTTATTGCTTGATCTGTGAGTTTCATGAACACCTGTGGAATTACTTTGATAGAATAAACAATTTGATAGAATAAATAAATATTTCTAGAGTTATAAGATTTGAAACTAACCCCCCCCCCAAATCAACATTCCTCATAGCTATTGAATATTTTTTTCAAAATAATATATGTCTTTGAGTTAGTCACAAATTGACCATCTGGGATTCATTTAGGAGCAACAAGAACATCATGGTTCCCAGCCTTTGGAAGACTTTGACATTCCTTTTGGTATGTATATGCATGATTAGTGTCTTGTCTCCATTCAGACTTAAAATCAGCTTTCTAAAAATATGTTTATGAGACCAAGTAATTTTCATGTTATCTTTGACAGGATGGTGTGTATGTCTGTCCGTGTGTTTTGCTGTGTTATCCATTAGCGCAGTGGTTGACAGACTGTGACCCAAAGACCAGACCTGGACCACACCTGTTTTGTTTGTTTTTAACTTTTATATTGGACTACAGTTAATTTACAGTGTTGTGTTAGTTTCAGGTGTGTGTGTGTATGTGTATGTATGTATGTGCGTGTGTGTTAGTCGCTTAGTCGTGTCCAACTCTTTGAGACCCCATGAACTGTAGCTCACCAGGCTCCTCTGTCCATGGAATTCTCTAGGCAAAAGTACTGTGGGTTGCCCACACTTGTTTTGTAAATCAAGTTTAATTGATGCCCATTTATTTACATGTTGTCTATGACAGCTTTCACACTGCAACAGGGTTCATTTGTTGCAAAAGGGACCATACGGTTCACAAAGCCTAAAGATTTATTATCTGGCCCTTTCCAGAAAGAGTTTATCAGCCCCTACAGTAGAGCAATGCAATTAGTTAGAATCTCAAATAAGATATTGATACATGAGGCCCAAAAGGAAACTATGGAAGAAAATGCCTTAAGTCAAAGTAGTCATAGAAAATACGTATGCGTTAAAGGAATTCGTTCAGAGAAGAGGACTTGTTTATACATTGTAAATTCTTTTCCTTCTTGAATTGATCGGTTCATTTCTTGCCTTTGACTATATGTGTTCCCCCAAGGCTTTCTCCCCAGTGTTTTTCACACTTGTACACACAAATGTTCTTGTGCCGCTAGGCTTATTCACTGTCACAACTTCAGCTTTTAAATTATTTTAGTGACACTCAGATATACACCTACCCTGTGTCATCTTTTTTTGCTACTTTCTCCTTAAATTCAGCACGTCCGCAAGAATTACCTGGTGACCTCACGGTTAGGATTCCCAACTTTCATTGCCATGGCCCAAGTTCAGTCCCTGATCGGGAACTGAGATCCTGCAAGCCCCGCAAAAATCAAAACAGTCAGATTTTAAACTGGCATTTCCTATCATTGCTATGACCGTTCATTTGATTGGTCAAGATTTTTACCTTGGAAGTCACCTTGTGTCTGTTACCCTGTTCCTTCACTTGACCCTTGATGGTGCTCCCTCCACTCCTTGGTGCTCCCTCCACTCCTCGGTGCCTCGGCCCAGTATCGGGCCTCTGTGTGCCAAGCTGTCATCTCCTTACCCACGTAGCTTCCATCTCTCAGCTTCCTAATCCATCTGGTATTCTTGCTCCCCATTCTCTTGTCTTAAAGCCCTGTTCTCTTTCATTCTTAATAACATTCTTTCTCTTTACAAAGGTAATACTATGTATTAACTGGAGAAAATTTAGAAAATGCAAGTAGTCAGTATTCTTTTGGGTCTGTTTTCAAAATATCTGTACTCACATGTATCTGTAAATATATCTCTATATCTATCCGTATGAAAGACAGTGTTAGTCTCATAAGTCATGTCTGACTTTTTTGTGACTCCATGGACCTAGCCCACCAGGCTCCCCTGTCCAAGGGATTTCCCAAGCAAGAATACTGGAGTGGATTGCCATTTCCTCCTCAAGGGGATCTTCCTGATCCAGGGATCGAATCCAGGTTTCCTGCATTGCAGGCTCTTTATCACTGAGCCACCAGGGAAGCCCTATCTATCTTTATATCTTTATATAAATAATACCTCCTCTGGTTGTTTATAACTTACTTGTTTTTACATACTAGTATTAAGGTATTTGGGCGTCCCTGGTGGCTCAGTGGTAAAGAATCCACCTGCCAATGCAGGTAACGCAGATGTCAGCCTTGTTGTCTCAAGGTTTTTCCTGAACTCTCACTACATGGAAAGATCGACTCCAGTCGCTCTCCCTTCCCTGGAGGTGGGTGTGGGGCAGGGCTGACAGTTGGTTTCTCTGGTGAGCAGCACCCTTCCTGAAACTGTCTAGGGGCCTGCAGGGGTCACCTCATTAGACCAAAGGCAGATAGGATCAAAAGGGGCTCATCAGGAATAACAAAACATGCTCCTACCACTCAGGAACTTCCAAGGGCTTAAGGAATTCCGTGCCTGGAACTAAGGACAAAGACCAGATATATATATTTTTCATTATACTACCATGTGCCATCATTGATACTCTTTCATCTACTTAGACCCCCTGGGTGATGTCCCAGAAAAATCCACCTCTGAACCCAAACTCCTGTAATAGTGTTCAGACTTTGATTCTGCTTCCTGTGGATCTTTCCCTCCAGGGTAGAAATTACAAGTCTGAATTCATTATCCCTCCCCACCCTCCTGTGATCTCTGTCTCCATCTGTGTCACTGCCAACTAAACCCCGAAACACACGCTCTTCTGCATTCTGCTTTCCCCTCCCCATCTCATCCAGTCAATAGCCAGTTCTTTCCTTCTTTCTTTTTTCCTTATTTTTTTACTTCCTTCATAATTCTTAAATTGATCCTCTCCCTGTTATTCCTCGCCATTATTGGATGTGTATTTGAACTGCTGTAGCAGCCTCATCTATCTGATTGCCTTTCTTTAATTTTATCCACTCGAATTTATTTTTCACACACTGGCTGGGGTGGTTTTTCTAGAAGACTAGTCTCACCATATGGAGAAGGAAGTGGCAGCCCACTCCAGTATTCTTGCTGGAGCATCCCAGGGACAGAGGAGTCTAGTGGGCTGCTGTCTATGGGGTCCCACAGAGTCAGACATGACTGGAGCGTGGCAGCAGCAGTCTCCCCACATCATTCCCCTGCCTAACAGCTTCCACTGGATCTTCCTCAGCCAGAATAGTAGGTTTCTAGCCTGGGCGTACAGAGTCTTCGACAATTTTGATTTTGATTCCGTTCAACTGTCTGTGAGGGTCAGCTTAGATACCATTTCACTCAGAAAGTCGTTTTGATAACATCTTGACACCGTATACCTCACCTCCCTTGAAGTAGGTACTCTGTTTCTTGGCTCCTGGTGATATGTTGGCTTCTCAATGCTTGCATCCAATGTTTTGTTGTTACATTTAAGAAACGCTCCAAGATGACATCAGTACTTCCGCTGGACTGCATTTCATGGCCTCTGTAAAAAAGAAGGCTAAAGAATGTCAGGATGCAAGTACAAATACAGACCCAGGTAAAATGCTATCTTACTTTAATCTTTAAAATTCATATATTTTAACCTTTAATATATGCCTACTTTTTTTCAAAACAGTAATTTAAGGGGAATTTAAAATTATGTTATTAGTTTCTCACCCCAGGTTCTTGTTCCTAACCCTGGTGTATGAAGGTTGTTGTTGAATCACGACACTGGGATTCTTGGCCCCCAGAGGAGAAGAATTCAATCCAGGGCCAGAGACGAGGCTTGATCGCTCAGAACTTTTGTGTAATAAAGTTTTATTAAAGTATAAAGGAGATAGAGAAAGCTTCTGACATAGGCATCAGAAGGGGGTAGAAAGAGTACCACCTGGGCGTACAGAGTCTTCGACAATTTTGATTTTGATTCCGTTCAACTGTCTGTGAGGGTCAGCTTAGATACCATTTCACTCAGAAAGTCGTTTTGATAACATCTTGACACCGTATACCTCACCTCCCTTGAAGTAGGTACTCTGTTTCTTGGCTCCTGGTGATATGTTGGCTTCTCAATGCTTGCATCCAATGTTTTGTTGTTACATTTAAGAAACGCTCCAAGATGACATCAGTACTTCCGCTGGACTGCATTTCATGGCCTCTGTAAAAAAGAAGGCTAAAGAATGTCAGGATGCAAGTACAAATACAGACCCAGGTAAAATGCTATTTTACTTTAATCTTTAAAATTCATATATTTTTAACCTTTAATATATGCCTACTTTTTTTCAAAACAGTAATTTAAGGGGAATTTAAAATTATGTTATTAGTTTCTCACCCCAGGTTCTTGTTCCTAACCCTGGTGTATGAAGGTTGTTGTTGAATCACGACACTGGGATTCTTGGCCCCCAGAGGAGAAGAATTCAATCCAGGGCCAGAGACGAGGCTTGATCGCTCAGAACTTTTGTGTAATAAAGTTTTATTAAAGTATAAAGGAGATAGAGAAAGCTTCTGACATAGGCATCAGAAGGGGGTAGAAAGAGTACCAGCTTGTTAGTTTTAGCAATGAGTTTATATATTCTCCAACTAATCCAAAGAAGGTCTGGAGGTTGTAAAGACCTGACCTACTACCATAATTTACATTTTAAAATAACAGAATTAGCCAGAAGTTTTAATCCAGAGGCTGTCCTCAGGCAGAATACATAATATATTGCTGTTATATAATCCTTGTAAAGAGAAAGTTTAATCCAGAGACTGCCCTCAGGCAGAATCCATTGTTGTTATATAATCCTAAGGAATGTAGAGAAATAAGTGTGTCCTTTCTTCTTCCTTGAGAATTCCAGGCCCCTCTCTCCTTGGGGACCCCTAGACTTCTTATCAACCTGCCTAGGAAATTACTTTCTCATATACTTTACAAATTTTAAACTGAATTTATGAAAACTTTACTAAAATAAAATAGATACTTGTTTAAAAATGCCATGGGTTACATCATAAATCAGTAGACACAGTATTTTTAGTTTGGGTTCTCTATGCCATAATTGACTTTACTAGAATTTTATGCCTAAGATTGAGAGGCCTGACGTTGAGGTTGAAGAGGAAAACTAGGCTGGGTTTAGTGTGGGAAGAACGGATGTAATTGTGACCAGAAATAGAGGGAATACATGTTGGAGGAACTCATGTTTGGAATTTTGCCCAGTAAGCTTCTTCATTAATGTAGTGAATGAATGTATCAGGTGGCCTCCAGTATTTCTCTCCTACAAATGGTGCTCCTGTGAGCAACTTCTTGCAAAGAACCTTTTTTCCCTCTTGTGGTCATCACTATGATTTAGCTAATGACTCTTTTACCCTTTACCAATCCAGTGATTAAAAGGCATCTGTTAGTTTAGTTTTTACTTCTTTCTGAGTGATGTTGAGCATGTATAAGATTGTTTTTTAATAAGATGTTTTTTGATACAGATGTTCAGCGTGCATTTGAGAAACATTCTTGAATAGATCTTTGAGAAAGCCTGGCAGCACTTTGCTGCTCTGTTGTCTTCTAAAGTCAGCAGCTATTTGCTGGAAGTTTGTTATTCATCCAGGTGATCAGGCCCAGAATATAAATAGTAATAAAATTAAAATTAATTAAGAAATTAAATTCTTAAGCTATCAGTCTAGTTTTCTACCACTTTTTATGCAAAATGTATTTTTAAAAAATCTATGCTTGTATATCTTTCCTGTGGTTGTAAAGTCTCTTTTCTGTTTTCTCTTTTTGTCACAAATCTCCTCATTGATATCAAGAAGCTGCTTCTCAAGAAGTTGTTTCTGAAAGTCATAAAAATCAACAAGTCATTTCTTCCATATCAGGTGTGATTTCTTTCTTTTTTTTTTTTCTGAGAACAGCATGACTAATTAAACGTTATGTCTGTATGATGGCTAAAGCAGGAGTTACCACTCCCCATAAAAAAGCAGTTAAACCAAAAATTGATTTAATAGAGATAAAATGGTTTTTCATTTTTCTAGTTTTATGCTTGTCATGTGGTTTAAATTCAAGCCTTGGCACCAAGTTTTCAGTACTCAGTACTGCCGTGAGTTAGATTTTGCTTGTGAAATTTGAAAGTAATGTTCTATTAAAAATACAGCGCTAGGAAATAAGGTTAGACTCATAGGACAAAAAAGCACAGTTAGGCTGCTGACCTATTGTGACAGATATCTTTATTGTTTTGAATAAGAAGCTAATGACTTCTATAAAATTAAGATATAAAACTTTTTAAGTGGTATGATTTAGCTACGGTCTCTATATATATTGGGGCTTCCCTGGTAGTTCAGATGGTAAAGCGTCTGCCTACAGTGCGGGAGACCCGGGTTCGATCCCTGGGTCGGGAAGATCCCTTGGAGAAGGAAATGGCAATGCACTCTAGGACTCTCACCCGGAAAATCCCATGGACTGAGGAGCCTGGTAGGCTACAGTCCATGGGGTCGCTAAGAGTCGGACATGACTGAGCGACTTCACTTCACTTCTGTATATACTAAGAACTACTGAGTTATACATTTGAGTTATACATTTTTATATATACATACATATATATACACTCATACATATGTATATCTTATACATTTTTAAAGGAGGTGAATTATGTCTCTTTAAAGCTGTTTAACCAAATAAACAACAAGAAGCAGTGTTGAAAGTAAAAAAATTTGCTATGATTATTTCCTAAAATCTGGTTTTATTGAAATGTTAAACAAAAATGACAATATATCTGAAATGGAAAAAGGAAATTATA